>JAKSZP010005366.1:0-195709 GCA_022478985.1 Massospora cicadina | reverse complement strand
CTATCCAACTGAAGGTTCCAAGGGTTCCATGTGAGGCAATTTTTTTGAAAAGTTGGACTACTTGCAAAAAAAATTAAGGATATCACACAAGGCTGTGGATTTCTCCCAAACAATAGCTCGATCAAAACCCTTACGTTATCTTGGGAGCTTTAGACTATAAGATGGAGAATTTGTCAGTGTTTATGAGATTTACTGAAAAACGCTTGGGCAAGATGAAACATTTATTGCTAACCTAGAGGATTGGGGCAACCATTATGAGTCCAAGGTCCCAATCTTGGAAGACCAAATGAACCAGAAAGCTGACACCATCTCTCTCAACTGATGCTGGAACAAACTACAGGACAACTGGGAGAGGATAAAAAGACAAATATACTAATAAGTTCTGAGGTTATTCTATGTCTTTGTCTACCAAACCTAGTCATATCATCAAGGCTGGAATAAATACTCTCTGCACCAACTAGCTCCCCTTTCAAACACAGTTCCAAAGAAAGATTTGTTCCAGTCAATGAAATCATTACATTATTTTCAAAGACATATGAGAGCGCTATGTAAAAAGCCATTAATTGCTAAAAAAGTAAAGCACATCCACTCCTGCCTTTTTGAGGAAGCCAGAGAGATTATAAACCCCCTCCTGTGTAAATGCCAGACTTTGTTTAAGTTTAAGAGTACTTTAGTACAAGAATCTGCCAGTGACCAGACCCTCTCTAGCAAATTGTAAGCCTTTATGGCCATTTGCCTCAATAAGGAGGAAAGCCCTCTAATTCCTTTCATAGGTTTTATGCTATCCCAAAGCCAAAAAGTTACTAATTGAATTTCTTTAGACGTCACCATCGCCGCCATCCTCTCTGTTCCTGAATATTGCCCTGATGTTCAGCTCCACATGATAGACTTAAGAAAACCTTTAGAAGTATCCATGAAATTAAGGTGGATTTAAATGAATCCTAGCAGCCACCTTGAACAAGTACTCAATCTCAGTTTGGACCCTCCTAGACCTAGAGTACATGCCCTATAGACTAAGGAGAATAATATGCCTATCTGTTTCTACTGCAAGGGCCATTGGAACACCAAGGAGGAATGCAACAAATTATGTGCAGAGATGGTGGCACACAAGTTTTCAAGTAAAGATAGGCTAGCATGAAGAAAAAGGATCTTTGTGCTGACAATACCCCTACTATGCCTCAACTAGAAATCTAATATTACCTAATAGGTTGTCACTAGAGAACCCTGGGACAATGAGCTATAAAATCTGACAATAAACTCTAATACCGCTTATTTTTTGATGGGCGCACATAATTTTCACCTTACCACCCAATTAAATAGTCTGGTTGCTAACATTGTAGTCAAGGTCCAAAAAGATCCCTGTACTCTCCATAATTGATAGTGGGTCCCAAGTGAATGTAATTTCTAAATTAATGTAAAAAATACAAATCGCGCCTGATTTTCCTTATTATATTAAATATGGCTCAACTGGGCCTCAGTGCACTAAATCCATAGGGGCTACTCCACGCTTACACTCACTTATAAAGAGACTTTGATAAACATCTCAGCTAAAGTCCTGGATAACCCAGTTATGAGCAATGTTAGGTACCCATTTACTTTGGGAGTATAACGCCATTATTAATATGCAGAAGGATTTCATTCCTGCTCGCTTTTGTATTCCCGAAGTATTTGAAATGTCCAAGGATAGTAAAAACATATAAAGGCTCACACCTGTTTATTAAGGAATGGAGAATCAGGTTAATTGGCTTGACTACCACATCCAAGTTTGCACGTGAGACTACCGTCTCGTGTAGTGGATGGAGCTGATGAAATGCCTTTCTATTCACCAGAAACTAAGGTGATTTTTCCATGGTCACAGGTTCTAGTAGACACCTGGGTCCATGAAAATATTCTACCAGGAAGACTCTTGGAAATCCGTGGGCTAAAAATCCTTCCACAATATAGGTGCTTACTTTCACAGGTTCTAAACCTTGCATAAAATGCTCAATCACTATATGCTAGCCAACTTAACTCAAAAGCTCGCAACATTGGCCCTAATACCCCAATAGCCTACTTAAACTCAGTATCCATCAAGATATCAGCTGTTTCTATGGGCTTTCTATCCTTCATGACTTTGGTTTAGTATAGCCTTCCACTGTGGCTCTAGTCACCACTTCTATAGGATAAACCTCACCAATGAACAAAAAAAGAAGATTGATGAGCTCTTAAAGGAATAATCCAATCTACTCTACACGTCTACATATGACTTTAGCAAAATGAAAGGGTCTTACACAATGTGGAGACAATGGAAGCTTCCCCTATACAGTTGCACCCTTATCTGAAAAGCAATGTAGAAGAGGCCCAAATTCCTATCAAACTTAAGAGCTTTTAATATAAGATTGCTGGTACCCTCTTGAAGTCCCAGGGCGTCTCCTCTTTTATTTGTTTGGAAAAAGAAGGGAACCATCAGGTCGTTATAAATTTACCATAATCTCAATGCAGTGATCAAGAAGGATAGTTATTACCTCCTACGAATTGATGACTCTCTACACTACTGGATGGTACCCAGTATTTCTCAGCAATAAATCTTAACAGCGGAAGTGGCATATTGAATTAGATTCTAGCTAGTATTTGATTCAAATGTGCCCTAGTAATGAGCAAAGGGCTATTTGAACTAACTTGCATGCTATGGGCTATGTAATGCACCTGCTACACAAAACGGGCTATAGACGGACTCTTAGGTAGCTTGAAGTTACCATGAATCCTGGTATAACTCAAAAAATTGAGCTCTTCTCTAAATCTTTCAACAGCCACCTAGAGCACTATCATCCGGTTTTCAATTAACTCCAGGAGGCATCACTAGAAACTCAAGCATCAAAGTGCCCATTCTTTCAACCAGAAATATTTTTCTTTTAGCATAAGGCCACCAATCGAGGAATCCAACCTTTAAAGTCAAGGTTGCTGCAATAGAGAAGATCTCACCTCCTAGAGACATAGGAAAATACTGGTGTTCCTAGGTACGGTGGTTATTATAGGAAATTTATAATGCAATTTGCTGACCTTGCCAAACCTTGATTATCTACTTCATATGACGCCCCTTGCAGGAATCCAGCTTAGGTGCTTGCTGGTGCTTACGCCGCTGGATCTCACAAAGAAAAATAAAATTTTACTAAAAATGTACTTATAAAAAACTTGATTTTTATTAGTTAATATTATTAGTAAAAAGGTAAAGAGATAAAAAACGATCCCCTTGATATCCACCTGATCCGTATAAAAATTGATTTTAAAATTGGGGTCTTCAAGGATAGTTTTGAAAATTTCAATGCATACCAAATTAGGAAATATGTGAAACTATCCTATCAGATTGTGGGAGATGTGAATTAGGTTTTTGGGAAACGATAAGTGGGATTTTGGGGCAGGATGTACATATGCAGTAAGGTTTTGATGTACCACAACCAATCACCACTAGAGAAATTATTCTCATCTTGGGGGACCTCCGCCACACCTATAAAGGGGGCGGTCCCTGTGTAGGTGTTGTAAAGGACTTGGTGATGCTTAGGGGAGTACCTTCTGCTGGTTGCCCCAAAATACATCATGTGATTGGTGAAATCTGATCATTTGATTTTACAGATAGTGCCCATGCAGGTTTCAAATTGGTGTTACACCATTTATGGGGTTCCACTGAGAATTAGCCAGGGTCTTTTAGCTGATATCCCCAATATTTTTAGGTTTTGTTATTATTAAAATCACAATTTGGGTCATCAGAAACTCGTAAATTGCTGACACTTCCTTGTTTTGGTGGATTTCAATCCAAGACATTCTTCCTCTGCAGCTGAGAGGGCAAATGTCTGACATCAACACCCATAAGAATGGTGGGAGGAGAATAAAGCTGAAGGAAGCGGCCATGTACTCAGTTGATGGTGATTACTTTAGCTAGCGATTTTATAGTTTATTCATTGCCTCTTTTGTAGGCGATGCTGAAGGGACCTACCCAAGTTGATCCAAGCTTACCGCTTCTAGGAGTGATGCAATTATGGTAGTATAATACCATCTAAGATAATTTGAATGTAGGTAGGGGAATTCTGAGCTCATTAGCTGACTGCCCTTTTTTTTCACCGTTTTTGTAAGTTATTCATTGCCTCTGATGAAAACTGAATGATACGTTGAGCCAATCATTTCATAACTCTCTCAGGATCCTCAACTCTGTAGGAGAACACATACTTAGCTAAGAGAGCAGGGATTCCTGGTTCTAGCCCATACAAGACAAGGAAAGGGGACATTTTCAAAACCTGATAATAACAAATTCAGTAAGCCATAAGTGCACTGGGTAGATTTTGATCCCAGTGAAGAGAATCAGAGGAGGCCAATTTTTGAAGAATAGAAAACAATGTCTTATTTGCTCTTTCCACGGTCTCATTGGTGGAGGGGTCATATGGAGCTGATAAGTTTTGTTGTGCTCCCATAGATGTGGCCAGGATTTTGACTACTCTGAAGGTGAAGTTCTTACCATTATTGCAGAGTAGTACTTCAGGGGCAGCCGTGACGTGTGAAAATGTGTTGGTGTAAAAAGGTGGCGGTTTCCTTGGCTGTTTGGGCAGGAAGATCCACTGCTTCCACACACTTGGTGAGATGGTCAATAGCTACTAGAATAAATTTGTTTCCACTAGTAGACTGAGGAAGGGGACCTACTACATCCAAGCTAATGGTGTGGAACGGTTGTTTAGGGGTAGTTGGTTATATTGGTATCTAGACTTGAAACCAGATTCTTCTTACAAGTAAGCAGGCTTCCAAAACATTAACGATAGATTTCATCATTCCATCCCAGTAAAACCGATCCTTAATCCACTAATAGGTTTTCTTTGCCCCTCCATGACCCAGGGTGGAATGTGATTCTAGGATAGAAGATATGCATTCTGAGGGTCGAAGGTAAGGGAGCCATTTTGTCCTCACCTGCTTATGCAACTCCCATCTTCAACTTTAGTGTTACGGGAGTGCCAGGCTAACATCTTCTGAACAGGCTCATCCTCATCTTTCCATTTATTGGGGATCATTAAGAGATCATGTAACCTCTTCGCCTCACTATTATATAAGAGAAGGACTGGTACCTGAGTCAATCCATCGACATTAAAGTGACAGGTTCCAGCACGGTGTTTGATATTAATGTCATAAGGCTGGAGCTTTAGAGTCCAGAGAGCTAGACAGCCAGTAGGATCCTTCATGTTCTGTAAAAGTTTAAAGATGCATGGTCAGTAACTACAGTGAAGGTGGTTACATAGAGAAAAGGGCGGTAGTTTTTTACAGCCAACAGAACAGCAAGGCACTCCTTCTCCGTTACACTTTAGTTGCGTTCTGCATTTGACAGCATCTTACTAAAATAGGATACAGGATGATCTACACCGTGTTCATCATATTGGTCTAAGATGACCCCAATGACATAGTCTGAGGAGTCAGCAAACAAAAATAAAATGTCTATTATTTTTGGTGTGCCGTTAAATAGGACGTTGTTTAAGTAGTTGTTTCATCGTCTCAAAAGCGGCTTTTTGTTCAGCACCCCAATAGAAAGGGTTATTCTTGGTTAATAGTCGGACAAGGGGCTCACTGATTTGGGCAAACTTGGGGATGAACTGATAGAATACCCCATCATTCCAAGAATTACCTGAATATCCCATAGATTTTTAGGTAGCGCCATTATTGAGATGGCTTCGACCTTGTCCTGCATGGGTTAAATTCCTTCTTGGGAAATGGAATGACCAAGAAAATTCAATTTCTTTTAAAATAAGGTGCACTTGGAGGGCTTTAACTTAATATTAGACTTACGTAACCGTTAAAACACCTCCTTCTAGTGATCAATATGTTTGTTTAAGATTTTGGAGAACACTGTGATGTCATCAAGATAGACGATGATACAAGTTAATTTTGAGGTCCTTAAAGATATGATCCATTGCACGCTGGAAAGAAGCAGGTGCGTTGCACAACTCTTAGGGGTAATTGTGTGGTTTGTAAGAGACCTTCACTAAATAGTAGAGCGCATTTATCCTGATATAGAGGAGAAAGGTCCATTTGCCAATAGCCACTGGCCTAGTCCATGGCGGAGAAGAAGTTAGAGCCAGAGAGTTGAGCCAGGGCGTCATCAATGCGAGGGTTAGGATAGCTATCCTTCTTAGTGAGGCTATTAAACGATGGTAATCCATTACTATCCAATGACTTCCATTTTTTTTAATTAGTAAGAGGGGTGACGACCAAGGGATTTGTGAAGGAATGAGCAACCCCGCATTTAATAACTGCTGGAGTTCCGTCCTCATTTGTAGCTCCTCCACCTTTGACTTGCGGTAGGGTTTGGACCTAATAGGCCAGGCATCACCCACATCAATGGAGTGGCACCAGCCCTTCATGTGGCCATAGTTGGTATCCAATTTAGAGAAGATGTCACTATATTCGTCCAGCAAGTTATGAACTTTATCCAACTCCTCTGGGGCAAGCTTATTCGAAATATGAACATTTGGCAAGGTTCACACCATGTTGTCCATGGGTAAGCCCAAATCTGCCATAGAGACAATAGAGTGAATATGTTCGATGTCCTCTAAGGGAATAGGAAACCTCTGAAAATCTCATGGTACTTCTGTATGATCATGTCCTTCCCGGTGAGGTTTCCCAGTAAGATGGTAATTGGCCTCTGATAGGCTGGATCTAGTATCCCAGGCAATACACGAGGCTCCAAGGGGCTAACGCCCTCAATACTTACAAGGTGTAACAAACAATGGTGTGGGATTTGTAGTGTGATTTTAGTGTTGACCACTCTTTGTTCACCATGCTTAATCATAACCTCATCTGAAGCATAAAACGGTATAACCTCCTTAGCATCCACTGATTCAGGCAATATTTTTTGTGTTACGCCCAGAAGTGGAATAAGAAAATGTTATAACTGAGAAGGGGTATTCAACCAAGCAAGAGTATTCATGTTTGCTGGGTTCTTTATTAGATAAGACTAAAGGGACTTTGTAGTTGAGTAACGAGAGGATCCCTTGCTTCATGTTGATTAATCCTTAATACTCAATCATAAATTGAGTGCCGATGAGCATATCATATACATTGTTGCCTTAAGCCACAGCAGGGGCTGATAAGATAAGCTTCCCAATTCGAATGGGAAGGGAAGAGTATGCCCCAATAGCACGGTTATTGCGGGGGCCAGCGGTTCCAATTTCTTGCGTGTACTCCAAGTAAAGTGCTAGCCCTATCTTCTTAATAACTTAGTGGAGATCACGTTGACTGGGGAGCCTGTGTACAGTATGGGCATTATTCAGACTTTTTGAATGACCACTTCAACCTTAGTGAGGGTTCCTTCAAAGTTAGGTGACAAGGCTAAGACTTCTTTGAGCCAAAAAGTGGAGTTAAGCTTCCGAGCAGCCATGGGTATTTATCCAGGATGGATTTCATGGTATGAGCCCGCTAAATAGGTTAAATCAAGCTAGATAGGAAGTGATCACCATCGCTGGCAGTGTCAATAACTTTGGGAACCCCCAGAATTTGGCTGAGGTATCTTTCCTCTGGTATGATGGTCTCATCTACTCCTCCAGCGTTCAAATGTTCATGAACTTTCACTTTTGTGGGAGCTCCCAATATGTAGTAACCAACATCGTCATCACCCCACTCAGATTCTTCCCCAAGGGTATTATCAACAACTGGCAAGGCTGTGATGAGGGTGGGAGAGTTGGCAAGAGTGGACGGAATAGCCTTTTATTGTTCAATTACCAGCTTAGCTGGAAGGGTAGGCATGGCAGCGTTAGAGGGCTTGTGCGAGCGTATGGTTGGTACTACCTTACAGGGCTTTGATACATAAGAAGGAGGGATATCCTTTTTTAAAACGCATTGAGGGAGCAGATTTATCTGGGAGGAGGGAAACAGGTGAGATCACCCTTCTCTTTTAAACAGGAGGAAGCTCCTCAATGGTTAATGATGAAGGTTTCACCTCAGCGTCATTTGAGTTAGCACATAATTGGAAGTCAGCCACTTCTAACAAAGCCTATTTAAGGTCGCGGATGTTTTTAAAATGGCATTTTACAGAGATGATATGTCTGGTTGTATAGGGTCGAAAGGCTAGCCCAGCTAACAGGGCGGTGATATCATCCTCCTAGGTAAGTATGTTAGAGGTGGCCAACCTTTGCGCAGCGAGGTAGAAGCGTTTAGCAAAGGCAATGGTTGATTCACCTTCAACCATACTAAGGCGCATAAAGGCCTGTTTCTCGTTATAGACTCTGCTTTGATCCAAATTCAGCTAGAAGAGCCTCCTTCACCTCTGGCCAGATGAGCAAAGGGTTCAGGTAAGGACTTATCATCTCTTGTGCTAGGCGACTTAAACAAGAAAGGATGTGTTTTACCTTCTGCTTATCAGTTGTGTCACATATAGCAGCTTCATAGACATATAGGAAAGTAGCAATACTTCCTTTGTCAGGGATATATTCTCTGTAAAACATGGTTTTATTGAACGCCGCTCAAGTTCTTTAAGTTAGGATAAAGCGCTTGCTAGCTGTTTTCCAGAGCAACCAGACGTGATTCAATGAGAAGATGGAAAGTAGGAGGGTTACTCATGGTTGTAGCCTCCATTTTTAACGATTTTTGTAGTGTACAGGGATCCCCTGTAGTTAACACCAGTTTGTAGGAATCCAGCTTAGGGGTGTTCACTGGTGCTTAAGCCACTGGATCCCACAAAGAATTTAATAAATTTTTAATAAAAATGTACTTTTAAAAACTTGGTTTTTATGAGTTTTTATTAGTAAAAAGGGAAAAGAGATAAAAATGATCCCCTCAATATCCACCAGATCCATATTTAAACTGATTTCAAATGTTGGGGGAATTCAAGGATATTTTTGGAATAGCTTAAACACATTCCAAATTAGGAAATATGTGAAACTATCCTATCAGATTGTAAAAATGTGATTTAGGTTTAGGGAATTGATAAGTGGGGTTTTGGGGCAGAATGTACCCATGTGGTAAAGTTTTGATGTACCACAACCAATCACTGTTAAAAGAAATTATTCTCCCTTCTGGGGACCTCTGCGACACCTATAAAAGGGGGTGACCCCGTGTAGTTGTTGTGAAGGACTTGGTGATGGTTAGGGGAGTACCTTCTGCTGGTTGCCCCAAAGTCCATCATGTGATTGGTGAAAGCTGACCATTTGATTTTACAGATAGTGCCCATGCAGGTTTAAACTGGTGTTACCCCAGTTATGGGGTTCACCTGAAAATTGGCCATGGCTTTTAGCTGATATCCTCGATATTTTTAGGTTTTGTTATTATTGAAATCACAATTTGGGTTATCAGAAACTTATAAATTGCTGACATTTCCTTCTTTCAGCGGATTTCGACCCAAGACATTCTTCCTCTGCAGCTGAGAGGGCAGATGTCTGACATCAATTTTGGATAAAACCCAGTAAAGTATCATGCTTTTATTCTCCATTTTAATGTCCTAAATACTCAGCTTTTTTAGTTTACCCAAAGTTCATCCCCTTCATATTATTCACTAATGCCAGTAAAACTGGCTGTAGGGACTATCCTGACCCAACTAGATGATCAGCAAATGTATAGAATCATGGTTTACTTTAAAAAAATCACCAAAGAATGAATGGAATTATAGTGTCATCAAGTGGGACTAATTAGCTTTAATACTTGTACTTTAAAACTTCTGGCCTTAGCTATATAAAACCACTTAATTATTGTCTCTGATCACGCATTAATAAGTTGGATTTAACAAATGAAGGATCCTGAAGGTCAATGGTCATGTTGGCTCTGAGGCTACAAAGTTACTGACATTACCACCATACACCGTGCATGTCATGTTTACATGACTTTATAATGGAACCAACTGTCAATACAAGGCTGGACGTCAGGAGTCCAAAAAGGTCAAGCTGAATGACTTTCTGAATTAAATCACACGTTGGACTAGCTCTGGGTGTAGGCCAGATATGCCAAGGTTGGTTCAGAGGAAGTGCGTGATGCCCAGCCATCTGTTACAGCAGTGGCTTTAAAACAGACGAGTTACCTTCTTAACAATGATGGTTCAATCTATTTTCTCTGAGAACAGGGGTTTGAAACCTGTTCAATTTTTACCTTTTCCTTATTTGAAAGCTCAGCTTACAATCAAACACTCAAGTTCGTTTGATCTCTAGCTACAGCACCCTGGCTGATGGTGGAGTGTGCCAATTAATTTGTTTAGGCTTAAAACCTTTTTCTCTGAATGATGACTCTCATCACCTAGTTTAAAGTATGGCTCTTGAGATCAACTTTTCTCATCGGTCTTTCTTATTAATAAATTTCCATTAGTTTACGCTTTTAATATGTTATCTTGGGAGAACCATTATGCAGACCTCTTTGGGGAGGTCTCTACAAACGTCAGTCAACTTATTTGCATAAATTTAACTACAGCATATGTCGCACTGCTGGGCCGCTCTGGTCCACTTCAGACCGAGGCACCCAAGCACCTTCAGCCAAGATCACCGCTTAGATATGAAATCCCCATTGAGGTCCACCCAAGTCTTGTTTTTTGTTCAAACTCTATTCATATACCGCATTGAACACCCTTGAATGTATTACTTTAGCTCCATTACCCTCTGCGGGGCTATGATCACTTAATACTAATGATTAGTTCCCTGCGGTATGGCTGTGCACTGCACCCACCTCACTGGGAACTGGAGAGTTATAGATACTCTCCTGACTTTATGGGCACAACCCATCATAATGTGTATGGGTTATCTAGGATGCCAACCTTGGCAGTATTGGTACTCAAAGAAGATCGCTTGTAATACTTAATCTCCCATCCAAATTGTTGGGAAGTGGAAACCCTGAGACCTTTAAAACAGACCAAGCAATGTCTGAGAACACACAGATACATGATGGTATGCTGTACAAATCAATTGACGGAAAATGGCTACCTGTGTGTGGCCCTTTTATCGAATTAAATCAATTTGAAGTACACTCAATTATAGAGCATAAAATAGTTAAAAAAACCACAAATGGCTTATAAAACAGTGCTATTGAGATCAAATTCTCAAGACTGTCGCAATTCTGATATGACTGGATGATAAGCGCTGAAGAGCTATGGCGGAATGGCGAGGATATGCTTACTAGGATGTTTGTACAAGGATAATTGAGCGCCTTGAGATGAATTAATATTGGGATATAGTGGATTATTATTAGATCGCCTAGTAATAAGGTGATAAGGCGATGTTGACATTTGACAAATATAATATAGATTGCCTCAGACTAAGGCAATAGGGAATTGAAGAATACCATCCAGAACTAATGAGAATTGGCGGAATAGAATAGTCTAAGTTAAGAGAACGGTATCATCCAACGTTGCTGATATTTAAGTGAGATGGGCAATTGGAATATTAGGTTGTTAATAGTCTTTTAAGAGTGGAACAGCGAGGACACTGTATTTATTAAATAAGAGTGTTGTTGGGGCAATTGCTCCATATTTTTTTACATTATAAGGTGCGTTTGGAGGACTAATGATCCTCACATAGTCCATCCGTGGTTCAGTGGGGTTGACCTGTGTGACCCTTATGGCGTATCCTAATTGTATCGCCCAAAATTATAAATGTGGTGGTCACTACAGGGGGCCCATTGATCAACCACTAAAAAATAAAAATAAATAAAAATCTTTAATTGCTAGCCAAGTCTCATCAGGCCTGCTTAGCGGGGGAATCTTCATGAAGTACTGCACCAGCCAAATACAAGGAACTCAAACATACTTTAAACACTTTGCTTGAGAGACATGATGAACTTCTTCATGAGCAGAACGTCGTTATGCACCAGTTTGACAGCACGTTTAGTCAAATGCAAATTCTGAGACAACAAAACAGGAAACTCGCTGATTGCTTTGATGACACTATCAATTGACTTCATTGTGCATAGAGGAAATTAATTAATACATCCCAGACCTCTCATTGGGAAGAGGAAGAACAACAAAGGGGGAACAATATGACGCGAAACATGATGATGGCCGAAGCTACTACACCCAGGAGGGTAGCTCTGGATATGAGTATGAATCAGAGCGCCAATCTCCTCAGGCAATGGCAGTACTGCACACCATAGAGGCCCACACTACCTCTGAAGCAGCAGAATCCCAACCTCCAGTAACCAGCACCTCATTGAGAGACTGCTTATGGGTCTCAACCCATTCCTCAGTACGCCCCAAAAAGTCACATCTATGAGCGGGACAATGAGGTCAATATCAAGAAAATGACTCTGTTTGATTGCAATACAATTATCCACAACTTCTTCATACATTTTGAGTTTGCAACGTAAGGTGCCTCAGATTAGCATAAAGCTAAACTATTGATATCTGCCTTGAATGTTGAGAGCTGACCAAGTTTCCTGCTACCTTCCAAACAGCTCCGTTACCTACCAAGAAGTAAAGGATAGCATGAACCAATTGTTTGGGGTACCTAAAAATGTCAGCGAAAAGCGGAGTTCTTGACTAATGGGTTCCGCCATAATGAGACCCTCAAAGAGTTCACTGACTGATTTATGGTGGAAGCTCACATGCTGATAGCGTAGGCTATTTAGCGGAAGCTGACGTGTGCATTGCAATGACCTCCACGGTAAAGCCATACCATGAGCTTCACAATGTCATTTCTCAGCTTTTGGATGAAAGCGTTCCACTGCTTAAAATTTTGCAATTCTTATGCCGTACATTCCCTAACTTTCCTCTGCCCAATTTGTACAGAAGCATACCGCTGATTCTGGACCTTCTTATTTGGGGGAATATGCTCATCCTGCCCAAATTCCACCAAGAAGCCCCCAGAATTACTATAACCTTGCGCCTCATCATTTGCTGAATTACTCCCAACAGTTTAACTTCCGCCCTTGCCACATTTACAAAAATCATCAGCAACCCTACAACTGACCCAAACCTAGTTATGCCAAATGTCAGAAATTGTCTTACTGACCTGGCCCTATGTTACGCCAAAAACTATTGGCCTGGACCCTCTTATGAAAACCACGTACATGGCTCTTATAGGTAATTGCTATGAGTGTGGTCCCCTGGCACCTGGCACAGAGTTTCCCTAACTGTCATGTTCACTATGTGCATCAGGATCAGTACTAACAGGGAAAAGAAAAAACGGAGTAGAGATGGGACTCTCTATCTGCGCTAAGCCACCCCTGAACGTCCCTCCTGAATCCATTGTAGTATATCCAAAGGAAGCACCTCAGTATGATGACGGAATTTTATGCAAGCAACCAGTTGGAGGAGTGAACCTACTGACATGATCGCAAGCCAAGGCCATGGTGGATGAGGGACCTTAGGAGTAACTGAAGCCATACTCCTGCCAAATGTTTGATTTAGCTCCCTCAGATAAGCTGGATCCAGCCGCAGATGCGCCAACTCTGAAAAGAGTAAACATTGCCCTTCTGGTAGACGCCTTTATTAAAGAATACCCCAAAGTCGGTGAAATGATTATGTGTTTCCTTAAAAGAGATCCCATAAATGTCCACGTACTAAACAGTCAATTTTTCTTTTTCTTAATGTAAATATTGTGATATTATGTAGAGAAAGGTAGAGTTCGCGCTATAATAGATACAGGTGCTCCCGTTAACATAGCTTCTACTAAGTTGATGGAGAAGTTGATGTTAAAAACTGATGTGGGACATTGAATGGTGTATTGGACTGTTGGAGCGGAAAGCACAGTCTCTGAGGGAGCGTACAGCGCGCTACCATTGTTGTTAGGGTCCATTGTATTTGAAGCTTCGGCATTAGTGCTACCTAACAGTAATTATGACCTGCTAATTGTAACTGCTTTCCTGCGACACTTTGGGGCTTTTGTTGATATGACGGAGGAGGCCTTCAAAATTTTGTGACAGCAGATCCCAGTTTTACTTTACCTCTAGCGGTGTGCTGAAAGATCTAGTGTACGTGGGCCATATCAACCTTTCATATAGTGACGGAGTGTTTCCAGTCAATTATCATTGACTAAAAAGCAGGACTCAGCCCCTTCCCCAGTAGATATAAGAATATCAAGGGCTACCTCTACAAGATGCTGGGCCTATATCTATTCCTTCCGGACACCAAGTCATAGTAAACACTGAGTTAGGGGTGGAAGTGCCAGCTGGGCTTTATGGGGAGTTCATTGAGCCCTATCAGCAAACGCGGCATGAGCCTCATGTGGCTCCAGGGATTATAACCCAGGCCTTGGAGAGAGCAAGGTTTTTTTAGCAAATCTCCAGAATAAACCAATGCAAATCCGCTGACACCAAATAGTGGCGTATTTACACTTGACCCCCATTGAGGTGGTCCTTCAGGTTCACAAGTTCAGTTCATTGGATGAATTTGTTCAACTGTTATGTAGCAGCCTGGCGTAATGACAGTGATACCACAGAAAAACTAATAGGGTTATTGGACAAACAAAAGGACCAAACGATAGCTTTATTTTAGAATTATAAGTAAATTTTTGTCATTAATGACCACAATCTAGGGTGTGCTCAGGGGCAGGTCCATCAATTGGACACTGGGGATCATCAAACCATAAGGTCTCGACCAATCCGCCAATCAAGGGCAGCTGAAGACAATGTCACTAAGGAAATTATTAAGTTGCTGTAACAAGGGATTCTCAAACTGTCCAATAGTCCGTGGGCTTCGCCATTCTCATTGTAAAAAAGAAAGATGGTACCGACTGGGTGGTGATAGACTACCAGAAGCTCAACAGCATCACCAAGAAGGACTCATATCTCTTGCCTCAGGTCAACAATGCATTGGATCAGTTAATAAGAGCTTGCTACTTCTTGGCAATGGATTTGATAATGGTTTACTGGAAAATTGAGCTGACCATGGCAGAACAGGAGAAATGTACCAAAAATCACACCCAAAGGTCTTTTTCAACAGACCTGTATGCCACAAGGGCTGTGTAATGCCCCAGCTACAATCCTACGAGCCATGGTCACTATCCTTAGCGACCTGAAGATGTCATGTGTCCTCATATACCTCAACAATATCAATGTTTTCTCTTGACCCTTTTCTGAGCACCATGATCATCTAGAAGCAGTATTCCGCCGCTCACTGAGGAGAACATCAAAATTACGCCTAAAAATGTAACTTATTCAAGGACCAGTTTAATATACCTGGGGTTTTCGGTAAACTCCAAGGAACTGAAACCACAGCTATCCAAGGTGGAGGCCATCCTATAAATGACTACACAAAATTGTAAGCGTGACATACAGGTATTTTTTGGGAATGATCAACTACAGGAGCTTCATCCCCAACTTCAGCTGTATTTGGGGGCCGCTATTTGAGTTGTTAAAAAAGGATGCCACGTTTAAATGGATGGAATGCTGTCAATACGCCTTTGACACACTTCAAATGGAGCTGATCAGTGTTGGTGCTACGTTATCCAAACTTTCAGAAGAATTTTATCATTCAGATGGATGAGTCCCTTTTCACTGTTGGGGCGGTCCTTTCACAGAAAGGCAATGAAGGGGAGGGGCATACCGATGCATTCTGCAGTCAAATCCTGAAATGCCATGAGCGTAATTATACTGTGACAAAGTGGGAGTGCTTAGAGGAAAAATTATGCATATAAGCAATTTAGGGTCTACTTGCATGAGGGTGAGATTTAAAGTCATAATGGATCACGCGTTATTTCTTTGGTTTCAGAACCTTAAGGAGCCTGAAGGGCATCTAGCCTGATAAGCTCTTAAGCTGCAGGCTTACAACTTTGAGATTTTCACCGCCCAGGAGCAAAGCATCAGAACGCCAACTGTTTATCCAGATTGCTAACCATTGCCATGGAGATGGATCTCAGTTATGTGATGTACAATAAGATTCTCACAGAAAGTATGACAAAGAACTGCCCCAATTAATAAAAGCATTAAATGAGATGCGAACAAATATCTTCCAATGGAATGGGGAATTGTACAAGTGGATTAGTGATTCTATGGTGAACTTTCTGTGACCCTCAGCACGGCCTGGCACTATTATGAGCGCAGATAAGGCAGTTGGACATGGTAGTTTGTGAAAGAAGTTGGAAATGTTTCACCCTTGATATTACTGAAAAATTATGAACTTCAAATGCTTAAAACCATTTGCTGTTGCCACCAGTGCCAATTGGAAAACTGTTACACCAGAAGACATTGTACCAGTAAGTGAAACCACATTTTGCTTGGCATACGGTTTCCCTGGATGTCGTTGGCCCTCTACCAATGGGAGCTAACTGGTCCAAGTACATTATGGTGGCAATCGACCACTTAACCAGGTGTGTTGAAATTTGAGCAATACAGGATTTGCGGGTGGTCACAGTGGCCAAGTTCGTAATAAACTTTTTTATTCAGTGACATGGTTGCCCTCAGTTCATTCTTACCAATAATGGAATCAACTTCACCTCGCACATCCTTCCAAAGTTGAATGAGCTCATGGGCTTCCGCAGGGTTCTGACGACCCCATACAACCCTGAGTCTAATGAAATGGTCAGACGGGTCAGTGTTATTGATGAACATTCCCCAGAAGCTGGTAACCAATTTAATTTCTTATTGGAGTTCCCTCCTTTCTACCGCCATCTTTGCTTACATTATCAGCTATCATTCTGCCACAGGGAGAGCCCCTTTCAACTATTATACAGACAACACCTCTCTTCTGTCCTTGCTCTATTTGTGCATAGAAGATACCTGCGGAATGGATCCCCATTGGTACTTGATGAATATAGATGAAATCTAGATCAAGTTACAAATGGAAGCGTACTCATTCAGCTTAGCCAGAAAATTAAGAATCAGGCCACTGATCAGGTATGGCTTAGAGGTTTAGCTCAGATTCATGGAGGTGATATCAGTTCCATGAACATCATGGGTTTGGGAAGAAACACAAGCTTGCAAACATCTAAATTCGTCCATTTAAAAAAATCAAGAAAACGAGTGTTGACTCCTACACCATCAAAGACCTAGTGAGTGGTCAACTCATTAATTGCGTGCATGCAAAGTTTCTTTGGCATATAAGCAATAGGAGACTAGTTGTCCAGTCAAAGGGGGGTGATGTTGAGATTTTGATATGACTGGAAAATAAGCCCTGAAGAGCTATGGCGGAATGGTGAGAATCCGCCTACTAGGATGTTTATTTATGAGTATTTAAATGTCTTGAGATGGGCGATATTGGGATATAGCAGATTATTATTGAATCGCCTACATATAAGGAAATAAGGCGATGTTGACCTTTGATGAATATAATTTAGATCGCCTCAAACCAAGGCGATAGAGAAATGAAGAATATTATCCTAAAACCAATGAATTGGTGGAATGTAATAGTAAATTTAAGAGAATATTATCATCCAATGTTGCTGATATATAAGCAATATGGGGCAATTGGAAGATTATGTTGTTTATAGTTTAGTAAGAGTAGAACAGTGAGGACCACTGTATTTATTAAATAAATAGAAGTGTTGTCACAGCGATTGCTCCATAAATTGTTCCATTTTCAAGTGTTTTCAGAGGAATAAAAATTTTCATATCATTCATCCCCGGTTCAGTGGGTTTGGCCTTTAACCCTTATGGCGTATTATAATATTATCGCCCAAAATTATAACAGAAAACATACAGGATAGTATCTTACGCCTTTATAATGCGCAGGACCCAGGACCAGCCATGACCTTGTTAAAAAATGACGTTGTAGCTCCTACTTCGCCATTTAGTGTCATCATTGTGGATGTCATAAGGCCCCTTTACATGGCCTCCATGGTCATTGCTATATTTTACTCACTATCAACCATATCGCCAAATGGTTCAATGCCATCTCCATTCCTGGCTACCGCTAAGGCCACCACCTTATTTCTGTTTCACTCCATTTTATCCCAACATTAGTGCCCAAGAATTTTGCTCTTAGACAATGGGCTGAACTTTGCGTCCTAAATTGCTTATAAACTAATAATATAAAATACTAATCAACACTTTACAGCTTCCTATACTACTTCTACTAATGAGGAAGTAGAATATTAAATGGTACTTCTCAGCGTAACAGTTCATTTGACTGTTGCTGAAGTCTGAAAGTGAGCTTAAAGCTGGAAATTCTCAGAGTTGTAAAAAATATTGAAAGAATGTAGACTACTTTATTGTGTTAGAAAGATTTGATATATATAGGTTGCATGGGGACATGGTGCTTTAGGGACCTTTGTTGCCACATGAGAAAAAGAACATCTACTATCTTCTGAATTAACTACCTGGACAGTGACCTCATTGTACTGCATTGTCCTCATGACTTCAGTGGCAGGGGCAGCGCCTCTCATGATTTAGAAAATTGTTGGGAATCCTGAAAGTGATCCCATTGATTCTCATATGCATGATGCTCCCTGATTAAATCTGGTTTTGTGCCTTTAGGATAGGGTTCCATTTGAGCTGGTTTAAGAGTTGATTGGTCAGGCTCAATTTTAGAGCGGGGATTTTGACTTCCTCATAATATTGGATCCTGACAACACCCCTCAAGATCCAATTGGATGGGTGTGTCACAATTCTGATATGATTGGGTGATAAGCCCTAAGTCATTATGGCAGAATGGGTAGAATCCGGCTAGCCTGATTATGAGTTACAATTATTTGAGCACCTTAGGATTAGGCGATATGAAGAATGGTAATATTGGATCGCCTCCGAATCAAGCAATAAGGTAATGTCAATAAATGATAAGTAATAAGATGTCAACATATGAATAGTATTGAGTGGATCGCCTCAAATTAAGGTGATCATTAATTTAATAAATGATGAACCCTGCCAGAACCAATGAGAATATGGCGGAATAAATAGTCTAAGCAAAATGGTTGGTATTGACCAAAGTCACTGATATATAAGCGAGATGAGCTTATTGAAAGAAGAGGGTTGTTAGTAGAAGAGAGTAGGTGGACCAGAAACAATCCGCTGAAAATATTAGATTAAAACAAAGAAGTGTCATTTGGCAATTGCTCCATATTTATTGAAAACTATTGCTTTGTTTCAAGAATGACAATCTTCATATTATTAGTCCTATTGCTCAGTGGGCTTAACCCCAAGCAAAACAACTCGGCATATCTACGCTATACCACTGATTTTATAACAGGGAGTTTTGGGATTCCTGCTCAAATCAACGACTTGCATGAGTTATATGATGGGAATCAAACCTCATATGTTAACATAGTGAAACCAATACTGGGGGTAATCCCCAACAAATTTAGTCAAATGTTTTCGCCAAAAACTGCCTAATATTTGGGTTCAAAACCAATCTAGATGGCGATTGAATACCATATAATAGAAATGAACATGCTGTAGAAACCATGATAGGAAATGAGAATAGATCTTAGATTAGTACACATGAAGATTGACCAAGAAAAACTCTCAAATAACAATGTTTCTAAGCAATAAAATTCATTCTCTTTTTTGCCATTTTAAGTTAAATTTGGACTATCTCTATTTAAATAGGGATGAAATAATAGTTAAGGAAACCACTCAAGGAACGTTGAATCTGAGTGAAGATTTTCTGGCCAAGGAAAGTAAGAACTTTTATCCAGCGCCCAGAATCTTTGGTTTTCATGGCCTATAATTTAAAAGAGACAAGTGGTATAAATCTCTTGGTCTCAACAAAACTGGTTCTCCATGCCAGGTTTACCCTGTGTTACAGTCCACTATCAAACAATGAGCTTTAATTAATTTTAGTATAAGCTCCCTCTCTGGATCAAGAATGCCTTAACTATGTGGCGAATTTACTTGCTGTGATAAGTGGGGTTGTATAAAATATTCTAGCCATTAAAACGCCAACTTGAACTTCGTGATGCAACTGCAAAGCTAAAAAGCGAAATTTGGCAGTTAAACCCATTCATTGTCACTAAAGTGACTTTTCATACCGCCCACGATTGGGTAGATTCAATAATTGAACATATCAAAGACTAATAAAGTCAGATGGACGCTCTCCACCCTCATTATCTCCCAGTTATAGCAGTTCCTCTTCAGGTGAAAATGCACCCCCGGTGTCAATTCACATCGTTTGACCATTAACCCCCCCAGTGGCATGTTTAAACCGTCATTCAAAGAGAAGTATGTCCCAGGCAAAGGGAGTATCTTCTCTTTCCTATTTTATTATAAAAGTGCTATGGAGGAAGCCACTGGCACCCAACGGCTCAAACACCTAACTAACTATCTTAGTCCATAGCTTAATACATTATGATACCTCATCTAATGCATTGCCAGACTAGGGATGACACCAAAATTGCCTTGTTTCAGGAACATAGGAGCGACACAATTTTATCCAACTAAAAGCAAACTTTTATGTGCATAAGCCTTAAATGGGGAGATACTGTCACTGAGTTTGCTCACCGTTTTTACCTTGAGGTTCAAACTTTGGTTACTGAACAACATCTTACTTTAGATGAAGCTATCACTGTTTCATTTTTGGTGTTTCAAAATATGACTAATTTTCTACCTTATCTAAAGCGGTAAAGTATACCTGGACGTCTCTCCTCCATATCAAAGAAACCATTTTAGGGATTCTGGCCGATCTACTTTAACCACTGGGCCTCTCATTTCAATAATAATCCTCATCCCCAAGTTCAATCAGTTAAGCCCTCAAAGTTGACTAGCTCCAAATTATCCTGAACTTTTTGCAAGAGAAACAACCATACTGTAGACACTTGTCATATCTTCCTATTTAGTAGACAAAAGATCTTTTCAGTATAGGGCAGGAGGCTCCCTATGCTTACAGCAATCAAGTGCCTCAGGACCCTTGTTCTAGCACTAATTCTACGCCCAGAACCTCGGGATGCTTTTGCTAGTGGCGCCTGCAGAAGTCGATGTACCCCAACCTATCCAAGAAAATTAAGATATTCTGCTTTCTTATTCCTATATTAGGCAGCTGCCTAAACAAACCTTGGAGGTCAGCTTTTCTATGGAAAGCCAAAAGCTGCAGATAAAACTTTTAAAAGCATTGAGCAGCCCCAATCTTGGCCACGGCATAATACTCCACATGCTTCGCTACAAATCCCCCACAAAAGCTTACTAGCCGTTAATCCTCAGTTCATCTCTTTAGTGGTTTGATTAGAGGAAGTTGTTCCTAAGGGTATTGTCTTGGCAATAATTGATACTGGCTCACCGGTTGATGTTATATATCATGACTTATCCAGAAATAAATAGCTCCAGACTTGGTTCACTAAGCTGAATATGAGACGGCTGATAAACAGATGACTAAAGCAATTGAGGTGTATTTACTTACCTCTTTGATTTGGAAAGCTTATAATTACTTCCATCACTATTCTATTAGAAAATGGTACCTATGAGTTGCTTATTGGAGTCCAATTGATGCGGGAGTTCAATTGCATCATCAACCATAAAGAAAAAACCTTTCCTTACTAGGTCATCAGATCCCGTTGATATTTGAATTCCTGGTCAAGAGTACAGGAGCCTAAAAAAACGAAACTGCCTTCTTAAATATTCATCCTCCATTTGTAAAGTCGAATATCACGTCTTAGGAGGCAAAACAAGTTAACCATGAGGCTGTGGACGCTGAAGATGGGATCCCTCTGTATGCCCCCATCCTATTACAATATCCTCTGGCTCAAAAGTGATTGTGATTATGGGGATAATGATTCACATCCCTCATAATTAAGCTTTGGAGCTAAATGGACACCCAAACCCTTTAATCAAAAAAGCGTTGACCTGCCCAGGGATTTTGGATCCTGCCTACGTGAAATCTATCTTTAACTTATTAGGGATTAACGAATCAAACCCTCCAAGTCTCTCAACTTGCCTCTTTTGCTTTTATAAAAATTAATTCTCATTGAAAATATTGCCAACGTAAATTGTTTTGCTCTTTACAAGATTTAGGGCTTTATCTTATATCCACCTTAGCTTTGGTTAATAGTAATATTGGGGAAAATCTCACCCCTAATGAACTCCAGAACGTTGAAGACCTCCTTGAAGAATATGACAAAAGTTTTCCCTGGACCAAGTGACTATGTAAAAATAACAGGAATTAATCATTAAATTGAGACCAAGGATTACCCTCTATTTAAAGATCGGTCATACAGGAAATCTAAAGTTGAGGAAGCTCAAGTGGCCTTAGAGTTACAGCAACTGTTGGAGGCAGGGTTTCTTGAGCTCATAATAGCCCGTGGGCTTCCCCACTCCTATTAATCCAGAAGAAGTATGGTAGCAACCATGTTGTAATGATTATCATTGCCTCATTAAAATCATAAGAAAAGATAGCTATCCATTGCCGTGTATAGATGATTCCTTACGCTTGATGTAGGATCTTTGCTATTTTTTGCTATGGATTTCACTAGTAAGTACTGGAAAATTGATTTGTCACCATAGGATTGAAAACTGTGCCCTAATTCCAAATGAAGGACTATTAAAGCCTATTAAGATGCCGCAGGGGTTACGTAACGCCCCTACTACCTTCCAACGCGCCATGGATGGACTTTCAGGTGACTTGAAACGTTTGTGTGTGCTGGTTTATCTCAACAATATTACCACATTTTTTGAGAACTTTTACCGAGCACATAGATCATCTCTGGCAAGTTTTCCAGCGGTTACAGAAAGCCTCGTTAAATATAAAGCTGTAAAAATGCTCTTTCTTTCAGAACTAAATGGATATTTAGACCATAAGGTAAGTAAAGCTGGAATATCCCTGATGGACGATAAGGTTCTGGCCATTTCCAAAATGTCCTCCCTAAATCCCTACAAGACATACAGGTTTTTTGAGGATAGTGGAATATTATTGTCAGTTTATTCCCCATTTTACTGACACCTCCAAACCTCTAGTATATTTATTGAAGAATAATATACCCTTCCAATGGAAAGAAGAGCAAAAACAGGCCTTTGACCTATTATGCACAGCTCTCTCCCATTCACCAGTAATTATACATCACAACTTAAATAAACCTTATCTACTTTTTACTTATGGTAGCAATATAGCTTTCAGAGCTATATTATCTCATCACAGTGAAAACATAGTGGACCATCCAATCGCTACTATAGCAAGACTTTAGCCTGAGCTGAACACAACTATAATGTTACAGAATGTGAATGCTTGGCGAACCTACTGGCTATTAAGCATTTTAGCCCTTACTTATATTTGAATAATTTCACATTAATTATAGTAATGATTCTCTTGCAAAGGCTATAGCAAATGAGGGATTCTGAAAAGAAATAGCCCAATGGGCGTTAAAACTGCTTATACCGATTTTTCCATTATACATCAACCAGGGCCATCCACCAAAATGCAGATTGCTTATCCAAATTCAGCATATCAACTATAACTAGACCTGAGGAGGATTAACTCTATGACCTCTTAACCCAACCGCATTTATGTAATATGAAACCCTGACTCTTAAAAAAATTAACATAAAATTGGAGAACCTCCGAATTAAAAATCTAAACTGTACAAACTCTTATATCAAAAAAGGTTGCCCTATATCTAACCTCAGCTTGGACTGACATCATATCAGAGGGACATCAGCACTTTGGCCACGGAGAAATTATGTAAACTTACTAGTAGCTCAATAATTAATGCTTCAGGGAAGAAATGCTTGTTTCTATCCAAGATGTATTAGATTACTGCATGGTATGTAAAAATCAAGCTGGAATCAATCTCCAATCTCAATGTCCAGTGGTTCAACCCTGTGAACCCTTCCATAATAAAAGCATTGATGTTGAGGGACCTGTCCTCGATCTTTAATGGTCATCAGTTCCTCCTCCTAGCAGCGGATCATTTAACTTAGTGAATAGAAGCTGTATCACTGCCCTCTGCTTTGGCAAAAGCTACCGCCACGTTTTTATATAATCAGATTATTAACCACCATGGGTTCCCTAACATAATTCTTTCCAATAATGGCAAAACTTCCAATTGTTGCTGGTGGATGATTTAACTTAACTGATGAGATCCGCTCTGGTATTTTCCACCCCCTACCATCCTACAACCAATGGAAACAGTAGAGTGGGCGAATAGCTCTCTATATTCAACCCTCCAAAAGATGGCCAGGACTGACCCCTTCATTGGCTTTAATATTTGCCTAGTGCAATTCTGGCCTATAGAATCAGCTATCATTATATAATTAAGACGTCACCCTTCCAAGCGTTGTATGAAGGAACCCCTATCTGCCTTCTAAAGTGCAGGTTATGCTCGACCAAGCCTCCCCTAAAGCCCCTAAAGTCACTATTTGAAGTATTGCCAATAAATTTATCCAACTTCAAGCCCTGTCTTCTGAGAACTTATGAATAGCACTAGTAGAGAAACTAAGTTCGTTTTTTGACAAACATGAACCTCTGCACATCTTCCAATTGGGTGATCTAGTCCTTTTCTACCACCATCATCTGGGAGGTCATGATAACAAATTAGGCACCAACTGGTCAGGGCCCTACAAAGTCATTTATAAGTGGGGCAATGAACACTAAATTGTGGAGGTCGTTCAGGGTACCATGGTAAATTGTGTACATAGTTGATTTCTCTGGACGTTTCCCCTGCAACAAGATCTAGAAGGGGGCGTTGTCAGGATTCCTGCCCAAATCAACGATTTTCATTTTTCAAATGACAGGAATTAGACCTCATCTGTTGACAAAGCTGAAAACAATATCAAAAATTATCTCTGAGAATTCATTCAAATATTATTCACTAAAAACCTCCTTATAATGGGGTTCATTTCTGATATATACAACAATTGAATCCCATTTGAAAGAAATGAATAAACTGCCTCAGAAACCCCTATTGAAATGAAAAAATAATCTTAGCTTAGTACTCATGTAATTTGACCAAGAAAAACTCCAATAATACGATGTTTCTATGTAATAAACTTTACTCTTTTATTTGCCATTTTAAGCTACAATCGGACTACCTATATTTAAATAGGGACAAAATAATAGTTAAGGATTACTACTTAAGGAACTTTAACCTGAGTAAAGTCTTTTCGGCCAAGAAAAGTAAAAGCTTATATCCAGAACCCAGGACCTTTGGGTTTCCTGGCCTATATTTAAAAGATACAAGTGGTATAAGCTTCTTGGTCCTGACAGGGTTAGGGCCGTAGGAACTGGCCATGCTCCAATTCACCACTGTCCCCTAATTGACATTGGCAATTGGGTACTTGGAGTTTACCTTAAGAACAACCTTATAAGGTCTGGACCAGAGAGTGTCAAACATTGTCTGGCAACCTCTGGGTCAATGGTGATAGAAGATAACAAGGTCACCTAATTGAAGAAAGGTAAGGAAAATTGGCTAGCATGCAATTAGGTTGTTTCCTTTTCAGTGGTGGTGTTAATGCCTTGCGTGGCTATAGCTTGAAGCTGGACAATTGCATCATGTAAGGCCCTCATAGTTAAATTGGATTTCTCATGAGCGGAGGATATGTGAAAAGGCTTTACGCTACTTGGGAGCTGGGGATCACGTCCATATAGAGCTTTAAAGGGGAAATTTTAATGACTAGTTGGTAGCTTATTTGTTAGGAAACAACGCGCTGGGTAGATGATGATTCTAGCGGGCAGTGCCAGAGGCGGCCATCTTCCATAAAATTAGACAAGGGTACTGTTAGCGCGTTCCACAGCCCCATTGGTTAATGGGTTTTAAGGGGAGGCAAAACTTTGGTTAGTTCCAAAAAGGGAAGTAAGTTAATGGACTACCTTAGAGGTGAAATTTAACCCATTGTCTGAAAGTAGAACCTGTGGGCATCTTTGAGGGTGAAAAAGGATCGAATAATGAAGATAGCCATGGACTTTGCAGTAGTAGCGGGGACTGAATTCGTTTTGAGCCATTTGATCCTGTGGTCCACGGTTAGGAGGATATATTAAGGCCATGTAATCCAGTAGGGAGAGGGCCTACCACATCAATGCTAACAGCGCTGAAGGGTCCCGTTGGTGTGACAATTAAATGCTGAAATTGAGGATTGACTTGGTTTTGGGATCAGCAATTCATACATGCCTCCAAGACCTCTTGGATCATCTCTGCCATTAAGCCCCAGTAACATCTTGAACTCAGCTATTCGTGAGTCTTCTTAACTGCCCATGACCTCAGTAGTATGGCCTTCTATAATAATGTCAGTTTAAGAAGAAAGGCGGACATGAGGGAGCCATTTATTATTGACCCTCTTGTAGAGCAAACCATCCTGATTTGGGTGTATCAGGTCATTCTTTGGAGTTCATCTTGGACCTCAGAAGTTTTCAGCTCCCAACGCTCAGGCAAACCAATCAGGTCATATAGTCAATCCTCCTTTGGGATCAGAGCATCTAGCACTGCCATCCTTGAGAGGCTGTTTGAATCTTGGTTGATCGCGCCAATGCAATGAACAATGGTGAGATCATAGCACTGCATTCATAAGGCCCATCTGCCCAAGCGGTCATCTATGTCATCCATCTGCTGGAGCCACCAGAGCCGGGAATGGTCAATGACAATGGTAAAGTGGCTCCATAGATAATGACAAAAACGTTGGATGGCTAACAAGACAGCCAAGCACTCCCCTCTTAGTAAAGCTGTTGTTCAGTTCACGATTACTCAGTGTCTTGCTAAAATAGGCCTCTGCATGGTCGACCTGATTTTCATCATTTCAGGCTAGGATAGCCCTGACAGTGACATTGCTCGCGTCTGTAAACAACAAGAAAGTTGATCAAAATACAGGTGGACTAAATTGGCTTTAGTACATAGAGCAGTACTTAACGCATTAAAAGCCTGTTTTTTTCAGGCCGCCATTCAAACGCACATTCTTCTGCAGGAGGTAAAATAGAGGCTTGGCTAGTTTGGCAAACTGAGGGAAAAGTGACAACAATAGCCAAAATGCCTAGGAACACCTGTATATCCCTTAAGCTCTGAGGGCGCGAAATCTTCTATATGGCGTCAAATTTGTCTGATTGGGCTGGATGACATCCTTTGAAACTCAGTGTCCCAGAAACTCCATTTCCAACAGGAAGAAAGAACATTTTGAGGGTTTAAGCTTTATTGAAGCCTTCCAAAGCTAATTGAAAACTTCCCTAAGATGCTTGACGTGTCCATTGAAGGTCCATGAGAAAACAGTAATGTCGTCTAGGTAGAAGAGGACACAAAAAAGCTTCAAGTCCCTGAGGATCACATCCATGGCGCTTTGGAAAGTGGCTGGCGCATTACAGAGGCCCTGGGGCATCTTTTTAGGCTCGAATAGTCCCTTGTTGGCTATTAGGGCGCACTTGGCTCAATCTTCAGGGGCAAGCTCCACTTGCCATTAAAACTGGCAAGGTCTATTGCAGAAACTTACCGCAATCTGGAGAGTAGTTGTATGAAGTCGTTAATATAAGGAAGAGGATATCTGTCCTTCTTGATGATGGAGTTGAGCTGTTGACAGTCCAACACCTGATGGCTGCCATCCTTCTTCTAAACCAGCAGGATAGGAGAGGCCCTAGGGCTACGCGAAGGCACTAGGAGTCTGGCGTCAAGTAGTTGTCTGAGCTATACCGCCAACTGGGCTTCTTCAACCTTGATTTTTTGTTAAGGTCAGGACCAGAAGGGGGAGCGCCTCCATTCTCCAAATGATGAAGTACTTCTTTCATTCTCCTGGAGTCATAACTGAGGCCAAAATTAAATTTAAATACTCCTCCAACAATATTAGCACATTACACGGTTGGTCATCAGTGAGGTACTTCTTAATACTGGTGTCAACCAGGGCCACTGACAGGGGGCGTTTCCAACTCAAAATTTTAGGATCTTAAAAGTATGGACATCACTGTTATAATTTTGGATGGTATCATTAGCATCTGCTGGGCTATTTACACAGGTTGAGCTCTCTGAACAACGGACAGATGATGTGAAGATTGTAGGTCCTTTGGATGCACTTGAAAATATATTTAAAAATAGATGCAATCACCCCAGCCAGTTCTTTTATTTATTTTATAAATACAGCTACGTTTCACTGTCCCGCTCATCTTGTACTAAAACCTACCTCTCTCAATCGCCCATTTCACTTATATACATCAGCAACAGGCAATACTATTTCTCATTGCTTGGGTTATTCTATTCCGCGGATTTTCCTCAAATTTGAATTGTTATTCTTAATCCGCTGTCGCCTTAGTTGTAGGCAATTTACTTCATATTCATCAAATATCAACATCGCCTTATCGCCTTATATAGAGATGATCCAATAAATTCATTATATCCAATAAGGCTCATAATATCCAAATATCGCCTCATCTTAAGGCAATTAAATATTCATAACTGATACTGTGTTCAGAGGTTTCCACCCAGCTGTCCCAAGATTATCGTCCAGTAATATCAAAATCGTGACATTACCCCCTCCTTGACTGGACGATAAGATCCTATTGTTTGTAAGGTCTGAGGAACTTCGCGTGTACTTGGTTCATGATCCAACCACTTGTAGGATCCTTGATAGTATATGCACCGACTCCAGTCTTCTCTATTACTTCAAATGGGCTGATCCAGATACTAGCCAGCTTATGCTTCTACCCAAATCCATGTTGATCATGAAAGAGAACCATATCGCCTTCCTTGAATGACACCAACCCACTACGGCGTACCTGATCAGCGGCCTGATTCTTAATCTTCTTAGCCAAGCTGAAGGAATATGCTTCAGTTTTTAGCTTGATCAGAATGTTCGCAAGATTAGTTAATAAGTGATGAAGTTCTAGTCTACCAGTGTCTTCTACATATGCATAAAGCAGCACCGGAAGAGCTGGGTGTTAGCCATATAGTAATTGGAAGGGGCTCTTCCCTGTGGCGGAATGTAAAATAATGTTATAAGTGAACACGGCGGTGGAAAGAAGAGAGCTTAAATCAGAAGGGCGATTCATTACTAATTTTCAGAGTATGTTCACCAGAGTTCTATTCACTTGTACGACCATTCCATTGGACTCAGGATGATATGGGGTAATCAAAACTCCACTGATTCCCATAGGCTCATTCAGCTTTGGAAGGATGTGTGAGGTGAAGTTGGTGCCATTATCAGTGAGAATAAACTGAGGGCAACCATGACGCTGAATAATGCATTCCAACATGAATTTAGCCACCATAACAGCTCCCAGATCGTATATTGCCCTTGCTTCAACCCACCGGGTCAAGTGGTCAATAGCCACTAGAATGTACTTACAACGGTTGGCTCCTGTTGGCAAGGAGCCAATGACATTGAGGGAGACCATATGCCAAGCGAACTGTGGTTTCACTACCCAATACGACGTCATACAGTGGAACTGTTTCTCCACTTGGCACTGATGGCAACAGGATATTTTTTGAGCACACCAAAACTCATACTTTCCCAATAGTATCGTGGGCATAACAACTCATAGTCTTACGCACGCCACCATGCCTGACTGCCCTGTGAGCGCTCATAATGATTTCTAGCCATGCGGAGGGCTGCAGGAAATTCACTGTATTATCACTGATTCACTTGTACAGTTCTCCATTCCATTGGAAGGTATTTGTGCGCAATTCATTTAATATTTTGATTATTTGAGGCAGTTAATCATTGTATTTTCTTCTGAGCATCTTATCATACATCACGTCGCTAAGGTCCAATTTCACAGCAATAGTTAGTAACTGATATAAACAGTCCATATTCTGATGCTTCACTCCCAGCGATGGAGAATCTCAAAATTGTAAGCCTGTAACTTGAGAGCCCATTGAGCCAACCATCCTTCTGGTTCTTTGAGATTTTGCAACCAGCATAATGACATGTGATTGGTTACAACTTTAAACTTTATCCCAAGCAGATAGACTCTGAATTGTTTATACACATAGATTACTGCTAAGCACTCTCACTCGGTCACAGTATAGTTACACTCATGACAGTTCAGACTATAACTACAGAAAGCAACATGATGTTATTCTCCCTCATCATCTTTCTGAGAAATGTACTGCCCCAACAGCGGAAAGGGATGAATGCATCTGAACAATAAACTCCCAGTCAAAGTTTGGGTATCGCAGCACCAGTGCACTGCTCAACGCTGTACAGAGAGTGCATCAAAAGTGGATTGATGATGTTCTTTCCACTCGAACACAGCGTCCTTTTTTAACAACTCAAATAGTGAGCCCCCAATACAGCTAAAATTAGGGATAAAGTGTCAGTAGTAACTGACCATCCCCAGAAATACCTGTATGTCGCGATTACTATTAGGTGTAGCCATTTTGCTAATGGCCTCCACCTTAGCCAGTTGTGGCTGCAGCCCAGTTGCGTCTACCACAAAACCCAGGTATTCACTAGCTGATCTTTGAAAAAGTTGCACTTTTGAGGTTTAATTTTTATTTTCGCCTCAGCCAGCCAGCGGAATACTGCTTCAAGGTGGTCTAGGTGCTCTAAAAAGGTTTGAGAGAAAACGTTAATATCATCGAGGTATACTAGGATGCATGACAGTTTCAGGTCACCAAGAATAGTGTCCATGGCCCGCTGAAAAGTAGCAGGAGCGTTACACAGTCCTTGAGGCATCTGTGTCAGTTGAAAAAGGCCTTTAGAGGTGATCACAGCGCATTTTTCCTGTTCCACCAAGGGTAACTCAATTTGCCAGTAGCCTGATATTAAGTCCATCGCAGAAAAGTAGCGGGCACCCCTTAATCAGTCCAGAGCATCATTGATTCTTGGCAAGGGGTATGAATCCTTTTTGTAATACTGTTGAGCTTCCAATAGTCTATTACTACCTGGTTGGTGCCATCCTTCTTTTTACAATTAGAACAGGTGAAGCCCACGGGCTCTTGGATGGCTCAAGCATCCCTTGTTGTAATAACTTATTGATTTCTTCAGTAACCTCATCTTCTGCTGCCCGAGAGTGGCAGATCAGTTGAGACCTTATCAGAGGATGATCCCTGGTGTCCAATCAATGGACCACCCCCCAAGCACACCCTAAATCGTGATCATCAACAGTGAAAATCCCCTTGTATTTCTGAAATAAAGCCATTGCTTGATCTTGTTGTTCATCCATTAATCTCTTTAAATTACTCCGCGGTACCACCATTAGTACATCAACTGATGGTTTGAGTGGTAGTCCAAATTCATCCAATGATCTGAAATCATGAACCTGGCGGACCTCATCTATGGGAATCAGATGTAGATACGCTATAGTTTGGTGGCGGCGGATTTGCATTGGTTCTCTCTGCAGGTTTTCTAACAAAACCTTTATCTCCCCATGTCCCAGGAGTATAATTCCTATAGCCACATGCAGCTCAAACCATGTTTGATGATAGAGCCCAATAACTTCCCCATATAACCCACTCGGTACTTCTACCTCTAACTCAGTATTCACTAAGACTTGATGGCCAGAAGGGATGGATATGGGCCCTGCCACTCAAAGAGGTATCCCTTGATATTCATAAATCTGCTGAGGAAGGGCCTGAGTTTTGCGCTTCAGTCAATGGTAGCAAACAGGCCATACCCCATCACTGTAGGCGAGGTTGATATGACTTGTATGTACCAGATCCTTTGGTACTCCCCTAGTAGTAAAGTATATTGGGATCCGCTGACCCAAGATGTCGAGGGTCTCCTCCATCATATCAATGGTAGCCCCAAAATGATGTAGAAAAGCGGTCCCAATTAATATGTCATAGTGTTCATTTGGTAATACAATTGCCGGAGCCACAATAACAATGGACCCAAAGCGCAGAGGCAGCGCACTATAAGCTCCCTTGGAGACAGTACTTACAGCTCCAGCAGTTCTGTAAACCATGAGATGGTCTACATCAGGTTTCAACGTCAATTTTTGCATTAACTTAGTGGAAACTATGTTGACTGGAGCACCAGTATCTATTATAGCGCGAACTCTATTTTACTACAAAAATATCACAGTATGTACACTCAGAATAAGAAGAATATTGACTGTTTAATATGTGAACATTTATGGGCTCTCTTTTCCCAAGAAAATTCATAATCCCCTCTCTGACTTGGGGGTATTCTCTGACAATGGTATCTACTGGAAGGGCGACGTTTACTCCTTTCAGAGTTGGCGCATCCGCGGCAGGATCAAGTTGGTCTGAGGATGCTTGATCAAGCATTTGACAGGCATAGGGCTTTGGTTGATCAAGGGGCTCTTCTTTTGCCACCACCTTAGCTTGAGCTCGGGTTACTACATTTACTCCTCCAACCAGCTGCTGGTATAAAATTCCATCATTGTACTGAGGAACTTTTGCAGGATATACTACTATTGATTCAGGGATGTGTTGAGTGGGTATCAGTGGAGGTAGAGGGTCCCATCTCTACTCCGCTCCATCTTTTCCCTGGTAGTATTGGTCTTGTTGTATGTAATTCACTCGGCGATTGTGGCAGAATTTTGCCAAATGACCAGGGTGACCGCATTCATAGCAGTTGACCCCATAGGAACCACGTCCTGGGTTATCATAAGCAGGTCCAGACTGGAAGGGTTGGGGTCGCTCAGTATACCCAGTTTCAGGTCAGTAAGCTGATTGTTGACAGTCAGCGTAATTGGGTCCAGGTCAATAACTAGGTTGCTGGCAGTTGTCATGGCCAGCCCATTGACAATGATCTAACTGTTGATTATAATTTGGTCGAGGATGAGGCGCAGAGTTATAGTAAGGCCAAGGATTACTAAATGAAGCTGGAGGCAGACAATAGTATTCTCCAGAATAAGAGGGTGCCATGGCAGCAGTAGTCTTGCAATCCAAATTTGGCGGCAAAAAGTTAGGAGATACCCGCCATAAAAACTGTACAATCTTAAGCAGAGGTACATCATCATCCAGAAGCGGCGAAATAACATTAGAAAGTTCATGATATGGCTTCACTGCAGCGGACATGGCAATGCACACATCAGCTTCCGCTAAGTACCCAGCTCCAATCAGCACATGGGCTTCTGTTGTGAATCAATCAGCAAACTCAATGAGAGTCTCATTTTGACAGAATCTGATGGTTAAAAATTCCACTTTCTGCTGCGACATTTTTGAGTTTCCTCCAAACAAGTGGAGTATGGTGTCCTTTATGTCCTTATAGGAGACAGAACTACTGGGGAGGTAACAGGTGACCTGATTGGTGCTTCCCACATCCAGAGCAGATATTAGCAACTTAGCCTTCCGTTTATTGGAGGCTCCTTCTATAGCAAACTCAAACCGTTTAAAGAACCCATGGATGTTCCCATTATGGTCAAATGGGGGTATCTTTTTGACATTAATTTCCTCCTTTCATTCGCGGTTATTAGTCCCACACTGAGGAATGGAATGAGACCTTAAAGCAGATTCTCAATGAGGAGTGTGATTAGCGGAAGCTGGGATATTCGTCACTTCTGGGGTAGCATGACTGTCGGTGGTAGGTGGTACAGCCATTACTGGAGGTAAGTGATGTTCTGACTCATATGAATATCCAGTGCTATTATTGGGAGTGTCATAGCCTTGACCAGCGCTTTCTTCTCCTATGTAGGATGCATCTTCTTGATAGTCATCTTCCTCCCAGCGAGATGACTGAAGAAGGAGTAGAGAATCTTTGTTCTGCATATTGCAGCCGCTGGGTGGTATCATTTAGTCATTCAGCAAGTTCTTTGTTTTGTAGTCCCAAGATTCACATTTGACTAAACGTACTATCAAGCTGTTGCATGACTGCGTTACATTCTTGAAGGAGTTCATCTTGGTTTCTGAGTACTGCGTCCAAGGTAACTTTGAGTTCCTCATATCCAGCTGTTATGGGGTTCCAGGAAGACTCCCCAATGACACGGCCTGAATAAGGCATGTTTGGCAATTGGGGTTCCGAGTGTTGGGTGGTTGGTCAATGGGCCCCCTGTAGTGAGCACCACTGTTATAATTTTGGACGGTATCACTAGGATCCATTGGGTTATTTACACAGGTTGAGCCCTCTGAACAACGGACAGATAGTTTGAAGATTGTCAGTCCTTTGGACGCACTTGAAAATATATTTAAAAATAGGAGCAATTGCCCCGACCAGTTCTTTTATTTATTTTATAAATACAGCTACATTTCGCTGTCCCTCTCATATTGTACTAAAAACCTACCTCTCCTAATCGCCCATTTCACTTATATACATCAGCTTCAGGCAATACTACTTCTCATTGCTTGGGTTATTCTATTCCGAGGATTTTTCTCAAATTTGACTTGTTATTATTAATCCGCGGACGCCCTAGTTGTAGGTGATTTACTTCGTATTCATCAAATATCAACATCGCCTTATCGCCTTATATAGAGGCGATCGAATAAACTCATTATATCCAATGAGGCTCATTATAACCAAATATCGCCTCATCTCAAGGCAATTGAATATTCGTAACTGATACTGTGTTCAGCGGTTTCCGCCCAGCTGTCCCAAGATTATAGTCCAGTATAAAAAAATCGTGACAATCACCAACAGCCTTCACTAGTAGGGGGCGGACATAGGCAGTGGGACTGTTTGGGACTACTATTTTAGGCTTGTTGGTAAGGTTAGCCAACAACAATGATATATCTGTCATAAGCTGGAAAAAGAATTTCCAGGCAGGTTAGCACCTTCTTGGCGGAATGTTTTTCTAGGCCTCAGATTTCCAGAGGTATCCTGAGGGGATGTTAACATGGACCCGCGTATCAGCAATGACTTGGGACTTCGGAGGTATTGTGGTATCCCAAAATAAGTTGATCAGCATGCCTTCTTGTTCATCAACAGCAGGGGGCACTAAGACTTGAGAGCCCATTATGTGATAATTAAGCTGATTGATTTGACCCTCACACTTTATTAGACAGGATCAGGCCTTGACCTCCACCTTAGAGCCATGAGAGGTTACAAAGATCAGGGGGGCCTGATGCCCTAGTAGGGATAAAAAGCTGCCCTCATAATAAAGTACTTCGAGTTGTCTTGAAGAAACTGAGTTCCTAGGAGCAGGTCATAGTTAGGGTTATCTAGCACAGTGGCGGGGGTATTTACAGTAGTTTCCCAAATTGTATGGGTAGGGAAGAATAGGCCCCTATAGATTAAGTACAATGTGGGCCAGTAGTGACGTACTCCATATAGTGGGGCAAATCCAGAGCAATCAAGACGCGCTTCATCAACTTGGATGATGTAACGTCCAAGAGGGGAGCTACTGTCAATTATGGTGAGGACCAAATTCTTATGAACTTAAACTGTGATGCGGGTAACCAGACTTCAAACCGGAGAGGTAGCGTGAGAAACATGGGAGAGTCATTGGAAGAAGAGATAGCAATATCATTTTCTTTATTATTGAAAGGTACCAATAGCTCCTCTTCAGGTATTATAGATTCAGTATTGCGTGAGGGTATGGAGGTTGTTTGAGGCGTAGTAGGGATGTCAGCATGGAACGCCTCATCCTTCATTCTGACTGCCCTTTTCCCGCCTCCTTGGCATGTCGTTTTTAGTAGGTCTTGGTGATGTGTCTGAAACTGTTGCAGTAAGTGCATTGAGGTCGAGGATTTTTCTGGTTTTCAACCACATGGGCTCGAGGACAGTTGGAGGGACCTGGATAGGCAGCCTAGGAGATAGGGTCAACGCAGGGATCTCGTTAATAGCTTCCTCGATTTATGGATGCAGCTTAAACCGTTCTTCTGTCCACTCATATGCATTTGAACCTCGGGGTAGGATCCCAACATGGAGATGACAGCAGTGATAGCGTCGTATAAGGTAATATGACTGGTAGTAACCAACGGTTGTGCTTGGGCGTGGAAATGACTGGCTATCTTTATGGTACATTCCCCTTTAATCATGGGGATACCAATGACGTTTGTTTTTGTTTGGCCAGGGTTTAATTGCTGCTGAACTCTTGGATTAAGGCAGTATGGAACTGTTTTAGGGTGTTTCACTCCTTAAAATAGAGTCATGATCTCCCAGGAAGTGCTGTTGAGGCAGGAGTGAATATGCTTCACCTTCTGCCATTCGGTGGCAACAACATGAAACTTTCAAATGTGTACAGAAATGAGGCTATTCTTTCCTAGGCAGGGGTGAACCTTTCTTAAAAGTAGGTTTAAAGTTACTTACAAGAGGATTGGAGAGGGTGTTAACGTCAGGCATGGGTGCAGGCTTAGATATCTCTGTCTCCACATAGTTGTGGAGGACTTTCTGGTCTAACTGTTATCTTAGGCCCTCGAGGTCCTCTTGGATTTCATCCCAGTTTCGTTTGAGGGAGAAACCGGAAGCTTTACTTGAGAACTGTTCTTTTAGGGATTCAATGTCAGCGCTTTGAAGGCGAAGCTGACTTTCAAGGGTTGTCAGGTATATTTTAACCGTGACAAGTCTGTTTGAGCTGAGAGATGCGGCTATCAGTAACTTGGTGAATGCGCTAAAGTTGCCCATTTTTTCTGACAATGCTAAATGAAGACCCTAGGTTCAAGGGAGGCCCATCAACTCAAGTTTGCATCCCTGAGCTACTTTTCAAATTTTTTGCATGAGGCAGCCATAGCTGATAACACATCCTTTCGCCAAGGGTCGTCAGGGTTTTCCAGGATTAAGTGCCATGAGGCATGAGGGCCCTCGCGGTCCATGAGGACCTTCTGGTCCTTCAGGTTTCTCACGTCCTTCGGGCCTTTAGGCCCTTAGGACCTTTAGGACCTTCACTCCTGGATGTTTAGTCATGAGAGGCCAGCTCACAATAGGATTTTGTTTCAGGGTCCATACCAAATCCTCAACTTGGTGGAGGCTCTAGTTCCATGCAGCCTCGAGGAAATAGATGATCTGATTCAGCTGGTACTCTAGGTAGCCAAAGATCTTAATATCCACCCAAGATTTGGCCTTGGGCCTTATTGATTAATTGCCAGTTATCAATAATGGCCTCTCGATTGTTGTGGAAGAGAAAGGAGCCCATGTTGTCGAAACTAATGAAATGAGCGTAAGGCCTATGTGAGCCGCAGTTGTTGGGAGACTTAGTGATGGTGTAACTCAACTAACTGGAAGTGGAGATGAATAGCGGAGTGAACAAAGTTCTGAAGGTAGCATTCAGTTTCCAGGTTAAAGTTCTCCCGCTGCCAGCTGGACTGAGGTATAGAGGTACTGCATAGTAGATGGCACGGAAGAGGCGCAGGAGCGTCTGGAGCAAGAACCCATGGAGTAGATGCCGTCTATTAGCTGTTGGATACTGTTGTTAAGGTTCTCATACTGAAGTTGAAACTGATTTACATCAATTGAGGGAAGGGAGAACTGGAATGTGGCCCTGAGTTCTAGACTCTCAGGTTGCATGGATGGCACATCATACTGTGAGGTACTAATCCATCAAAAAACGCTTCTCAACTGATCAGCAGATTGCTCTTAGGAACTTCTAGTTTTCTCTATTATTCATGATATACGTTTTAACTTAGGACAGCTCATAGTCCCCTGTTTTAGGACCACTTCTCTCAACGTAACAGTTCTCTTGGCTTTTGGCAAAGTCCCAAAATGGGTCAAAGCTGAAAATTATGGAGAGGTCAAAAATAAAAAGATGGAAGGAATGTAAACTATATTACTGTGTCAGAAAGCGTTAATAATTATATGGAGCGCGGCGACATAGTGCCTTAGGGACCTTCATGACCCCGTAAATCAGGTTCTTTTACTGCCTTTCAGATTGACCACCTAAACAGTGCCCTCATTGTACTATGTCATCCTCATGACCGCAGTGGTGGGGGCAGCGCCTCTCATTATTTGAGAAGTGGGGACGAGATTCTTTAATGTGATTTCATAGATTCTGATACACGTGATGCTACCTGATTAATATGGTTTGAGTGCCTTCAGGATAGGTTTATGTTCGCAAAGAACAAGAGTCAATCAGTTAAGGCTTAATTTGGAATCAGTGATTTTGGCTTGCTCATCATCTAAGATCCCAGCAGTAAATTTAGTATTTTTTTCTCTGCAAAATGACCGCCTGAGATACCATGTAATTTAACCAATTCTTACCATCCGCCTTATTAGCTTTTCAAAAAGAAATTACCAGTTATTTACAACGTCCCAATTCCAGGCTTTATACATAAGTGTGCACCAACTGCACAATAGAGTCTAGCGTATTGGACTCTGCCGCTCCCAATACTGCTGAGCTAATTATGAATGTGCTAGCTGATGATATGAACAGGGTAAGAGTGCTCACCATTCAAGGGAATATCTTGACCACCACAAAGGAGACTATACATTCTGATGCTAAAAAACCTGCTCTTCACACGTTCTATATTAAAGAAATTATCTTTTATGCCATCAGTGATCTGGGCGGCAATAATTTTAGTTGGACACCTCCTGGTTGAGCCCTATTGCCTTCTATACAGGGCTGTTACAGAATTTTTGATTGATAATGTTGTTAAAGACATTGTAGTTAGCCTCGTACATGCTAGGTTCTTGTGGCACCATGTCACCCTATGCCAGGACCTTAAGGCGCAATGTTGGCATTTGCACTAAACAACAGTCTGAAATTAAGAGATTTGATCAGCAAACTATTTAACTCTCCTCCTCCATTATTGGTCCATTTGGAATTTAATAGATTGTTGCCTAATAGCCTCCACCATAAATGGGAAAAGGTTTAATGAAGGGGGTTTGATAATAATTACTCTGTACATCGATGAATCCCCCCCTCAGGTTGGGACCATCTAGTACTAAAAAAAGATAATAATTACTCTGTCAGATACCAGGGTATCAGAAATGATGGGAAGAATATTGACCATTTGACTCACACAACAGAATTAACGCATAGATCTGAGAAGGGGGTTAAAGAAGCTACCTAAATTAATCATATAGAAAAATTGATAGTTGGTATAGATCAAATTGACATCAGAAATTTTCTGTTAAATTAATTTGAGCCTAAGATACCCTGAGATGAAATCCTGCCTAATCATTATGGAGGTTTATCAGAATGTCAGGTGACCAGTACACTAGGTTGCACGCCAGGCAGTAAATTAAGATGAACCCACAAAAGGGTTATAATCAAGAATCTTCCCAACACTTGACCTATTTAATACCAAGTCTAATCCAATATATCACATCAACATATATTTTTGCACTATCAAAAATATGCTACAAAAACATTATACCATCCATAAGCGTCGCTTGACCAAGAGCCTCCCATTTGAATTTAACCTCTTTTAAGCTTATTAATCTTTCTCTTTTTGGGGTTTATATTGTTTAGTATAAAGTGTAAACCCCTTTTTTAGTACTAGATGGTAAGTGTAAACCCCTTTTCTATACTACATTAACTTAAGTCATTATGCTATATCTCGTTTTGGTACTTGACTATAATAAGTCCATTTCGCCTGAAATACAATAAGACATATTCTCTAATTGATGGGACATAAGTGGCGACTTGGCACCATAAACAAATAAATATTATACTCATATTGCATTTTAGTTGGCTTCAAGTATTGACTGTCAGATTTCTTAGCATAGCACCATTGAGCTCAAAAATGGAAGCCCAACTCACTTGCTGATACTTTGTTCTGATATTAAGGATTGAGAAGTGGCACTCTAAAACAATGGGAATAAAACAGTCCAAAAACCTTTCCAAATAAATGAATGTGGCTTGATCTCATTACTGAAAGAGGAGGACCCAGGCGCTCTATCCGCCACAGGGCACCAAGCCTTCCTACAAATATAAAAAATTGTTAATAAAACTTGTTGGTTAGCTTCCCCTTACTATAAAAACTTACTTTATGTCTCTTTGCATAGTTATAGTAGTAAATATTGTAACCCAGGATAGTTTTCTTTCAGACCCTGCAGAAGCAAAAGTGCTTCGCCATCACCTCTCTAGAAACATTCTGCTCTTCAGTGCCATCTTAAAAACCACGACCTCATTTCACTCCTACCCTAGGCACCTAAAAATTATTGATCTGGGTTTCTCCTAGTGAAAAGGCAAAAACTTTAACGGTTGGGTTAAATGAATCATTACATTTCGACTTGGTATTTTAATTTCTGAATATTTAGCCAAACCACTACTTTTGGGGTTTTGAGGTTTAAGCAGGACTCAGCGCTGGTCTGTGCTCCTCATGAGTTAATCTTTATGCTCTTAGGGGCCTAAAGAATAGTGCATGAGGGGCTTACCTTAGGGCGAATTTAAATGGTCAGGCCTGTGTGATTCTGAACTCAGTTCAGAATTCTCTATCTTGTTTCCCACCTTCTTGTGGGTCTCTCTGATGGCTACAGAGATGCCTTTGCCTTGTCTTACAGGTATCCCTTGGCAAACCTAGTTTTTGTTCCTTAAAAAGATGTTTGGCTTTTAGGGTTTTAATTGCCAAAACAACTCTGTGTTTTTTCTATGTGCAGTTTGCGGTGCCATTATACTATTGGGTTAAATTTGTCCTCATGTTTATTTTGTAAGTAAAGAAATCAAGGCTAATTTTAGAGTCAAATCTTCACTTACCTATGTCATCTTTTCTCACTTTTAAATTTCCCTAGATCTGAGGTTGATTTTGTGAGCATGATGAGTCAAAACACTACCTCAAGGAAACCTTATATCAGACAATTGTTTGAAACATTTGATCTGCCTTGGCAAGATGACAGTTGAAAACTAAGAAGTTTTTGACCGTTACAAAAACCATTTTTAACATATGCCCATGTTACCCCTCTACATTATATTTGTGAAAAAAGTGCTTATGCTTCTGCTGATGCTCTATTTATATGTATTAATTTACAAAATATACTTATTTTCTGAGGTCTAATTACATTGCAGTTTTAGGTGAATTTAATTGAGAGTGATGCTACCTTTTAGTATCATGTGATCTGATAGGTGCAAATCGTTACTTAAAAACTTCACTTTGATTATAATTCACTCGTTTATTAGGATCTAATCAAAGTGTTACATTGACTAAATTAATGGTGCTTATCTGAGGGAGTGTTAAACGTAGAAAGTAGAGATCTATCTGGGTTTTAGCATTAGATAGATTTTTGTTTCCATCATAACATGTGGTTGATGTGATTATATTGGTTGTTTGCAACACTTGGCCATCCGTCAGTTGGTACATTAGCCAATGACTTAAGTCCCTTAGTTATATATATAAAGACAAATCAATAATATCATTAAATTCTTTTTGTCCGCTTCAACAGGATCATAAATGAAGCAATATTTATTATATTTATCACACCTAGAAATTGAATTAATAACCCTATATTATATTTTGGGCAGTGAAATAACTTATTTCTTTTGTTAGTATGACCACAAAATCACAAAAGCTAGTCCAGTATGTTCAATCAATACATGTTTTGAACATTCTTACTATTACTAATGGCCATTGATTTTTAAAGAGAAATTTAAATCACCCAGTGCCTTTATTAAGAGCGGCATTTTCTTATTAAAGATTTGTTAGGTGAGTCATCTCAAGTATATAGTCCTTATTGGTAAGGCCTATAATGTCAAATATAACTTCCCAAATCTTATTTTATTTTGTTCAACGATAACAACAACTTTGACCCTGTGACTTGTCATTGAATCATTAAACTTCTTCAGGATTGGAGTATTGCTTGTTTTCCAATCTGTGGTATTGATATATACTTAATAAACCACATTCATGGATGTACTGACTGACTTATATCTGAACCCATCAAGTCTGATAGGTTCAATATACTTAGAAGAGTGGGTGAGAATTGGTGAATAGTTTCAAATCTGAAACTATAAGTTTGATGGGCTCAATTTATTTTGGTGAGTGACTGATAATAGCTTAGTTTTTTTTAAATGGATGGATGATGGCTAGGAGTTAAGTGGTGCCAAGTGGAGGTAAGTTAGAGCTTAAATTAAACACAACTCACTTCAGCTGATCTAACTTATTACATCAGTTGACCTAGGTGGAAACCCAAGAAAAGTAATACATGTTGACAGGTTTTAAAATTCACTATGTTGGCTACCATTTTATTTTTAAATCTGACTTCATGTTGGGTGGCATTTTTAGTCCTAACTATTACTTGCATGATATAAATCATATTTGTTATTTCCTTATATTCTTTTAATCTTGCTTATAAAAGAATTTATTTAATTGATCTACTGAGCAATTCTGAGACACAAGCTGACATGTACCACAATCTTTACCTAAACATATGTCATTTAACTACATCAGGCTGATGAGACAAAATACCAGGCTATTAGTGGTCTAATGGTTTATGGGTTAAGTCTTACTAAAGAGAAGGATTTCTGTAATAAATAGTGTCATAATTCCTTATCGTGTATAAAAAGCTATATATAAACAATCAGGTCATGATTTTTAACTGAAATCTCTGAAGACGATTAAGACCTTGTTCATTTATTATAAGTGAGTTGTACCCCTACCTGTCAAATGATATAACCTAGACATGAAGCAGTATAGAAAACGTCTTCAAAATTCCAATGATTTAGAAAAGACCACAAAATGTGTGGTAAACAAGTTTAACTAGTTTTTCATATTGAAATTTTATGGGAAAGTAAAAGATTATCATTGTAAATGTGATTATGATGACAAATAGAATCATGGAATAAATTCATTAATATAAAGGCATCTTTTATAAATTTTTACTTTTCAAGGATTTCATATAAACTCCAGAATAAAGGGGCTGCCACATAATATTTCGTATTATTTAAGGCAATATTACTATTGATATATGAAAAATTTTTTATGTCTTAGTTGGTTAATCATTTAATAATATACTACACTTTTATCATTTTTACAGACATTTTTGCCAATTTTTGGCCCCATGACTAGATTACTAGCTTATGATTTCTCCCAGACCTCTTTCAAAATAAGGAAAATTAGTGGTTTGTCATTACCCTCTTTTGGTTATGTTTTAGCTGTGTTTTGTTCTAAAGACAAGGTTAAAATCTGACAAAGATCTCCTGGGATACTTTTGTCTATTTATTAAAACACTTAGGATTACTTGGTCTTTATTCCTAATTTACTGACCACTGGGACCTTTGTTATCTTTTATATAAGTTTTGCTGCTACCTAAATAGAATTTACTACTTTAATGACATAATATAATTCCTCTTCTCCCTTATCATTAAGATAAGCTTTGTCCACGGCCTTCTTCTTAAAATTTGATGCTTTTTTGCTATTCAATATTATATGTTGCTCCACCTCATATTGAGCCCAAATCTTATAGGTTTGTTATCATTACTTAGCCCTGTTATGAGGTTAGTTTAGCCCTTACATCTCAGTATCTAAGTCTTTTCATGTGTCAAAGGCTAGACCATGAGTGGCGCTTCTAGTCCGTCATTGAACAGTGGAATTGATGTAAACAACCCTCAAACTGGTGGCAGTACTGGCAACCAGGTCATTGCAGATGGAAGCGACCAAGGCCTAATTATAGGCATGGATGAGATAAATAGTTTTTCTCCAATAGTGATGTCATGTGAAATTAAAGTCCTAGAAATTTGGAAGATTTGTTAGAAGAGGATGATGAAGCCACCCAAATTTACTATAAAATTGGCCCCCTTTATACCTTTGGGGGGACAAAAATAATTTTCATTCCACTGATGACGCCAATTGAGCGAACTGATTTACACAGGAAAAAAAACCAAATCTCAAATGCAAATATTGCAAATTGGACAATCTAATTTCTAGCAAAACTCAAGGCCATGATTAAGGTGCATCGTAAGATTGCCATCAAAATGAAACCAATGTTGAGATGCATTCTACCAAATTTGACAATCAATAAATTTCGAAAACAATTACAATGAGCTAAATCCTGACGTGGGACTTAGCACAAAGTCCCCTGAACATCCAGGTTCAGTGGTAACCGCATTGAGCTAGAGCTTGTGCATACAGGAATTTATTGCAAATGAGTAAGACTAAAGCAGCAGTCAGAGCCGTCTTAATAACGGATCTAAAATTCTTCTTAACAAACCTTTATTTTTCTCAATATCCTACAATATACCATTCATTTATATCGTGATTTTCCCCTGAAATTTATAACTTCACTTTTTATTAAAATAAATACCTTTATTCAGATTCTTAAGTTTATCCTTCTTGTTTTAACTTGTGTTTTATCAAGTTATGATCGCCAGAACCATAATGGAATTAACCTGTTTTGAAGAGGACACTCTGTTGTGGCTACATCGGTGCTAATAACGCCAAGGAATTTGTTGGAAAGGTTCCTGTTAATTAACAAAGGGTAACATATGTCAATCATGTCCAAGTGTGTCAAGAAGTTAGCCAAGAGCGAGAACAAGTTAACCATGCGGTCAATGCACCAAGAGGTAGCATCTGATAAGGGTTTTCTTAGTGAGAACTGTTGTAATGTTAGAGAAGGTTGTTTGGTGCTTAATTTTCACGTAGTAGATCCCCTGAGCAGCGAGTCAGCCTCTAAAGTTAAGCGAGCTGAGGTTGGCGCGCGGACATTGGTGCTCACTTCAGGGGTGGAACTATCAGCCCTAGCGATGATCATGATAGATCTTCTGAGCAAACTGACAAAGATGCGGATATAGAGGTGTATCACAGAGAAGGCGGATTGAATTATCTGAACTCATGGTGATGGGGGATAATCCATACTAGAGTCTGTACCTTGAACTGAAGTGCACAATCAGTGTAATGTTCTTTAGCATGTCAAGGAGACTTCTTAAAGAACTAAAGTTGACTCACTACCCATAGTGAGAGGACCTTTACCAACTATTAAACTGGAAATTGCTCTCAAGTATGTCAAGGAAAGGCTTGTATTCCTTGAGAAAGAGAATGACGAAACCATCACCACACTTAATGAGTATGATGAGCGCTTAGAGCAGCATGACAACATGCTTTTCACATGAAAATGCATATTGAAGATCTGAAGGAAATAAATCACACCGTACCAGAGCCTACATCTTCCTACTTATCACTTTAATGGAGGCATCTTAATGGACTGCTCAAAGGTGAGCACAACAGCTGGTCAGATCTTGTACTTAGCCAACTATGATGCACGCTGATACTTTTGAAAAGGATCCAGACTTTAGACCATATTTCAAGACCACGTACACACATGGAGAGGGGAAAAGTGCTGGTTATTCCAAATGTACGAAAATAGCATGGATAACACTAGTGATCACCTGAAGGCTCGCCATATACATGGATGTATGAGCCACGAGGCTTGGAGGTCCTCAGCGCGAGCTTGAGACCTGGATTATCTTGGGATGAATTCAAGAGCATCTTACTCTCTGAGTTCAGTAGTGATCAGGATGTCCAGAATATGAAGTAAGCTTTTCTGTGAGGAAGATGGGCAAAATGAGTTTATTGAAAATTACACTTCTTGTTATTACCTTATGGTTTAACAGTTATAGAAAACAGGAACCATGGATCTGCCCACCTTCAAATCCGCTAAATGAAGCTTCCTGGTCATGCATCCTATTCTGAAGATGCACATTACTTTGGCGGTCAAGAGTGCAATGTCCCTTATATCACTCAAAGAAGCGCTACTCAACGTACAAGAGACGCACAGATCGAACTTTAAGTCAATGGCACCTACATTACCCCTTCGATGAGTCAGCAAAGCCATTTTTGCCAACAAAAAGGTTGAGAAGCCCAAGGAGAAGAGCAACAAACCGCCTCAACGCTTACCACGTCAAGAATTTAAGTGCTATAAGTGTCACCAACAAGGGAACTTCTCATGATACTTTCCATTAGTTACAGATAAAAATAAGGAGCAACCCCCTAAAAAGGGCACACCTAATACCAAAAATTTGTTGGATTCTATAATGAGGATGAAAATGACCATGAAGATAAAGACTTGCCTAGTGCAGTTTCACAAAAAAGTTAGGGGATCTTAGTACAGTGGCTGTACCAGCTAGATTGAGAGTTCACGTTGATGGAAAATCTTTATTGAATGATACCTATTTGGCCAAGCAGATAGGCCTACCCAAATGATCAATTACGTTGAAGAAGAAGGGCAGTTAGTCGCATCTACTTTCAAGCTTGTGGTACAAGACGGTGAAGACACTTCCAAGGAAATTTCACGCGCTGATACTTTTAAAAATTTGAGGACAATGACACTGAAGTGGCGGACACTGCAAAATCCTTCAGAAAGAGTTTAACGAAGGTGGAAGTTATCATCTAGAAGGCCATTTACTGGGTTTACTGGACACCAGGACTCCAGTGAATATCAACTTTTCCCAACTTATGAAGAAGCTCAAGTCTATGCCTGACATTGACTACATTGTGAAGTACCATACTGCAGGACCTGACATCACCTGCGCCTTGGGAGCTTATTCTGCCTTACCTTTACAATTTAAGCGCTTAGCCTGATGGCACCTGAAGTAATTTTGGACAACACTCACTACAATTTCCTGATAGGGACACAGATTATTCTGGAGTTTAAGGCGAAAATTGACTATATTAAAAGTACGGTTAGCATTCTGAGCTACCAATCCTTCTGGTGGTTAAACTACAAGAAAGTCAAACCTCAAAAAGCATACTTTCTTGGTCAAAACAGACAGATCAATATATCCAATTTATTATACTTTAACTGAGAAGGGTGTAAAACAATAATTATCTACCGTGAGCGCTGAGGAAGGACTCCTCTTGATTGCAAGTGAAAGCTAGGATATTTGACCAGGGGACTAAAGAAGAATGACATAGTCAATCAGCGTTAAGATTCTCCCGACACAATATTGGAAGTGCATAGTTGAGACGGAATATGAGAAAAAGAGCTCAGAGTGTTACAGAATTCTATGATATCACTTGCTCTGGATAGATAAACCTTGTTTTGGGGATCATTATTACCCAGCCAATCAAAGTTGAAAAGGGACAAGTTGTGGCACTGGTCCACATAACTAGTTGCAAAGATATTGAGTCCATACATAAAGTCAGAGGTTTTGATGAGCTCAAGATTTGGGATGTAAACTCCAAGCAACAGAAAGAGTTGGAAGAACTTATGGACTAGATTAATGACATCTTCAGCACTAGCCCCAACGACTATGGCCTGTACAAAGGGGATGCTCATAATATGGAGACCGGTTAAAAATTCTCTTTAAGTCCAAAATTACTTTTGTTCAAAGACAGAGGACGCGATCATTGCACAAGAGCTCAATCAGTTAGCTGAAGCCGGGCTAATCCGTCCATCCAATAGCCATTGAGCATCTCCTTTGTTGCTGATGCATAAGAAGGATGGGACACATAGGGTTGTCATGGACTACCGCTGCCTAAACGAGATTATCAAAAAGAACTTGCACTCTTTGCCATGCATCAATGATGCTTTGAAGCGCATAGCCAGCTCAGAATACTTTTCAGCCAAGGAACTATTCAGTGGCCACTGGAAAATGGAGCTCTCCACCTGGATCAGGTAATTGCGCCTTAATAAGCAGCTAAGGATTGTTTGAACCCACAAGGATGCTGCAGGGGCTCTGTAATGCCCTTTAAAAGTTTCCAACTAGTGATGGATAACAACTCGGCGATTTTAAGCTAACAAGTGTGTTGAGATACCTTGACAAAATCACAGTGTTTAGACGCACGTTTCAGAACCATTTTCAGCAACTCTGGGAGGTCTTCAAGAGGCTTCGCGCTTCCAACTTAAAAACTAAAGAGAAGCAAATGCGCTTTGATGATGAGACAGATTGATTTTTTGGGGCACAAGATTAGCCAGACGGAATATAAATTTAGTATGGAAATGTGAACACAATTGTGGCAATGGAGCCACCTAAGTGTATGAGGGACGTTAAGTGTTCCTGAGAAAGGTGGAATACTGAAGGCAGTTCACCCTCCTTTTTATGGACATGGCGGCACCCCTTACCTACCTCCTGACTTAAGATAAAGTTAGAGTGGAGCCTGGAGAATGAGCATGCGTTCTCAGAGTTGAAGGCATGATTGGTAGAAGCACCAGTCTTGGCATATACATACTTCAATAAGACCTTCTACTTGTACACTGACGCCAGTGACGTGGGACATGATGCAATCTTAGCACAATTATATGATGATGTTTAGATCACATGATCAAGTATTACTCCAAAGTATTCAGCAAGGTGGAAAAGAACTATACAGTTACCAAACATGAATGCTTGCTGTAATAGGAGCAGTCAGGAACTTTAGGTCCAACCTTTACAAAGTACATTCTAAAGTAGTCACAGATCACACGTAGCTGCCAAGCTAAGAAACTTGAAGGATCCAGATGGGCGCCTTGCCCAATGGGCTGTCCTCCTGCAAGGGTATAATTTTGAAATCATACATTGAGCAGGAGATAAACACCTCAACGTAAATGTTTCTTGAGACTACCGATATTTCACCTTCAGACGCCAGAGAGCGATTTCCTGTATGACCTAATTGGGCTACCCAAAGAAGCTTGGCAGGTCAAGAGCGTCCTGCGCAGATGTTCTAAATACACCCAGCGCGTCAATGGAATTCTGCAAAAGAAAGTCTAAGACAAGTGGTACCCTTACATCTAGCTCAGTGATCAAATTGAGATATCGATGGAGGCTTACAATCATGTGGGCCATGGACGATTTCAGAAGACGTTGGCTTACCTCTAGGAGAGATTATACTGAGAATGATGTTTGACGAAGTAAACCAAGCATTAGAGTTTTGTGTAACTTGCACCGTTTTCACCCACTAAAAAGAGATTCAAGTTTTTGCCCATTCCACCCACTGTCATCATAGCAGCAGATGAAGTTTAGACCGGTCTGCCAGTCTGGATGCAAAAACACCTAGAAGGCGGGCCCAAATGCCAGGGGCGCTACTTCTTGAATGATGGTAAAATGTGCTGAGAGAGAATTAAACAGCGAGCGCCAAAAGGCTGAAACTGTAAATAGCAACCTGACAACAAACCAGGATCTTGCAGCCCCAGGGCCCATGGGTCTGGGCGTTGGGAAGAGTGGGATTGGATTAGATGGTTTAAATTTCTTCATAAAATATTAAATTTGAGGCACAGAAATTTTTATTGGAACTAAAGATATAAAATTGACTGTCAATTTTCTCAGTGTTATGACTGCTTAAATAGACAATTAATTTGTGGAATAACTTAGGAAAGCGCGGGAGAAGGGCCCTCAAGATTTGACCTAACCTGGAGAACTTCAAGCAAAGGGGGAAACGAACTTAATTTGAACTGACTTCAAAATTTTTGGCAGTGGGTTGAGTTGCTGTTGGTTCTTCCATGGAAGCCCAAATTGTACTTTTCCATGGATATGACGATTTGAGTGATGGCTTTGCACCTGACGGGCAAAGGGAACCTCTCAAGGCCAACCCACGTAGGGGTAGTCCCAAGAGGTCAGGAACAGGTTTGGGGCGCCCAACACACTTGGGCCCAAAGCTCTTGCATCTGTTTGCCCAAGCGAGATTTACTAGAAGAAGTGTTTAATTCTTCCAGAGAGAGTTTGGACTGTTGGCAACTTTTACCTATGTCCCAATGCCATTGGCAAGTGTTACCAAAGATTTGACAATAACTTCTTTTCCCACTGAAGGTACACGCCAGTGGGGGCTTTGTTATAATGGTTTGGGATTATTGACTATTAAGGCAAGAAGATTCGTTGCTGTTAATTGCATTCAGACCCTTTGTCTCACACGTGTGCCAACTTTTTCAACTTGATACAGGTCCCCTCAATTCGCCGTATCAATTCTTCAGATGTAAAAAATGGGGTGGGAGCAGAATCCTTAAAGGTTAAGCTGTGACCCACCGCTTATCCACCACATTGGCGAGGTTTTCCTGGAGACGAGGGGGGCCACTGGCCTTCTTAGCCCCTATTTAGATGGTAAAGAAAAACCCCCCAATCAAAGTGGGGGGGCGCTCCCCTGGACTAACACCCACTGCACCTTTAATCAATTTCTCTATTGATGTGTGGGACTGTTTCCCACAGCATCCAGCGCCACCAAGTTTATCCTGGCGCAATTGACCACTTCACAAAACGGGTTGAAGCATCTTCAGTCAAAAAATATATAGCAAACCCCACTCCCGTTTCTTGTACATCCAGGTGATTATAAGATAAGGATTCCCTCAAACTCTCTTGTCAAACATTGGCAAAAACTTGATCTCAGTGTGGTGAGGAAACTGCCAATTCGTAGGTGTTGAAACAGCAGTTCACTACACTTTACACTCCATCCTCCAATGTAAGTGTTGAAAGAGTCAACGGGACCTTAGGAGGCATTTTAAGGACGATGGCCCTAAACTACAAGTAAAAGTAAACTACTTGACCCTCAGCGCTGATGGCTTAACAGTTAAACCATCATCGCGTGATTGGGATGTTATCCTTCAAAGCCCTATATAAATGAAAGGCTGCGCTGCCTATCCTTCCAGCACTGATAATAGTCGCAGATAGAAGAAACTTACTTACCCATAAGTTAACTCAGGAGTTGGCTGAAGAGTTGATCAGAATTTATTTAGAAGCTTCAGGCAAAATTGAGGCTAGCCTCACTCCTAGCCAAAGAGAGAGTCAGAGAAGAACCAAGTATTTAAAAAATAACATAGACAACAAGGTTTTGTTTTACTTTCTGTCAGAATAAACCTGAGAAACTACAGGCCATTTGGATTGATCCTGCTTCTGCGTTAACCAAGAGATTAACAGAATAAAGTATATATGATGTTGAATCTAAACTTGTTTAAATAGGGTTCATTCCCAGCACCTTCAAGCATTACCCAGGTCTTGTCTTGAAAGGAGGAATGTCACAGATGAGACCACAAGTGGTGCTTCTGGTCAGTCCTTGCCCAGTTGAATTACTGTAAACAACTACCAAACTGGTGGCGATAAAAGCGTCCAGGCCATCACAGATGGGGGAAATCAAGGCCTATTTATAGACATGGATGGGCTAAATAATTTTCCCTCCAATAGTGACGTCATGCGAAATAATTTTCGCCATGCTAATTTGGAAGAATTATTAGAAGAGAAGATGATGCCACCTAAACTACTATGAAAATTGGCCCCTTTATACCTTTGGGGGGCCAAAATGATTTTCATTCCGCTGATGACGCCAATTGAGCGCACTTAATTACACCATCAAAAGCAACTAAAGCTCAAATGCAGCCATTATAAATTGGACAGTCTAAATACCAGAGCAAATAACAGCCATGATGCGAGGAGCATCGTAGGAGTGCCATCAATGTTACCAACGTTGAGACGCATATTACTAGATTTGGTAACCAACCTATTTTATGACAACTACAATGAGGCAAATACCAGAAGTGGGACCTAAAACAAAGGCCACTTAACATCCAGGTTCAGTGAGAACCACCACGATATGGAGCTCATGCTTACAGGAATTGATGCAAATGAGTAAAGAAGTCAAAGAATTTAAGACGTTGTCTAACTAAAGGTCCTGAAAATCTTCTTATCAAACGCTAAATTTCCCAATATTTTACAATATACCATTCATTTATATCTTATTTCCTTAAAGTATATAAGACTTCACTTTTTACTCTAATAAAAACCTTTCTACTGAATCTTAAGTTTATCCTTCATGTTTTAATTTTTTTGTATTAAGTTAGTATTCACCAGTTACCAGTCCAAAGTTAACCAATCTTAACTAATCGCCAGTAACCAGTCTGGGATTAACCTTTTTTAATGAAGCACTCTGTAGAGGATACCTTGTACTAGTAACGCCAAGAAGAGGTTGGAAAGGTTCCCGTTATGTCACAAAGGCCAACATATGTCAAGAATATCCAAGTTTGTCAAGAAGTTTGACAAGACCGTTAACAAGTTAACCAAGTGGAAAATGCACCAAGGGGTTGCATCTGATGAAGGTTCGATTAGTGAGAGCTGTTGTGATGTTAACAAAGGTAGTCTGGTTCTAAACTGCGTGGAGTAGATCACCTAAGCAGTGAATCAGCCTCTAAAGTTAAGTGAGCTGGAGTTGGCACTTTGACTCCACATATCTGTACAGGCGTTTTTCTTGACTAAAATTTTATGTGGCTGAATAAGATATGGCTTTGATGTATTATAAAGAGAAGATTTTATATACCATTTGTTTGAAAGGCATAAGCTCAAAGTATGATTACGCTTGTGTTTACTTTCGTGTAACCAAAAAAGAGGTTCATAGCATATCTATCAGTAGGCAGATGGATATTATATCAATACTTTTATTTATAAATGTACACTCTTACCATAATCTAAAGATAAGCTCTAAAGTGCTGATTTCAATATAACCATTTAGTAATAAATTGGTTCCCTGCCATATCACAAAATTGTTCTCATTATTCAAAAATCACGTTTAAGAATAGGTAAATTCACAACTACTTTTTTGTATTTTACTTTACCTTATTTTACTTTTCTTTCACATAACAATAACATTAGTTACTACAATTCGATTTGAACAGCAATTTTTGAAAATCACTAGGAAAGATGGGCGTAGACAACAAAAATCAATTAAAACTGAGCGAAAGCCATAACAGACAATGGACAAAACGGTGTGCTGAAGTGCATGAAACGCTCTGGAGGGAAACTGGGAAACATGGCCGCCAAAAAACCACAAACTGAGCCACCTCCCAAGTTTGTGGAGTTTACCATGAAACACAATTAATACATGAAAATACAGTATAACCAACCTTTCCCAAAGGTATAGCATAGGCTATGACTCCACCTAGGGTTTTAGTCACCAACTCTGTGGGAGAAAGTGTGCGAGGCACAGGATTTTCTTCCCTTATACATTTTATGTGAAAATGGAAATGGTCCCAAATAGATGGGTTGATTTGAGCTTTGAGACCAAAGAAGACACAGATGCTGATGCAAAAGTATGCGTCAGAGATGTCCTTGCTGAGGGAAAACAAATTGTGTGCACCGTGTGCACCAGATGGGACAAAGTGAGCACTTTGTTCATCTCCTTCGACTCACTCCCCACAAATCTCCCCCATAAGCAAATTGAGGAGGATCTCTGTGCTGGAATTAAACACTATGGAGACATCAAACAGTTAGAATTACAAAGATTTCGATTGATAAAAACCTGTGCACAGGAAAGGCAATCGCCATAATCCACCCAATCCATGAGGTGGCCGCAGATCTCATAAGAATCCCTCGCGTAGCATAAAAAACTCTCAGATGGGAAGTTGTCAGAGCCATTCCATGTCACACTGGAACGTGCACTACCAATCTGCAACCACTGCACCGCAATGGGCCACAAGGAACATAAATACCCCGTGAAGGAGGGCATCATGATCCCAGAATTCTGCAATGATGCCATGGACAAAAAGACGCAGAATACAGCAAAATGATAGATGCCAACTACGCCTTTCAATAAGTAGAGGATGCGCACTACCTCATCATAGACCCAGTAAAACCCAAAGCATGCAAAATGATGCAGAAAGCCCACAAGTGGGAAGTGGCCAAGGTGGCATCACTCACGACCTTTACCATTGACCCTTGCAAAATTCAGGAAGACATTGAGGAAATCAGCCAAGCGAACCAATCAGAACAGTCTGCCCAAGCTGAGGAGGACATGGAGGTAATTATCCAAGTCACCCAATTTGAGCAGTACGACTAAATGAAATTTTCTCAACAATGCGACTGAATTACCAAATGACATCAATCAAGCGAAATTAGCAGAACAATTCAGCTCCATTATGGGCGTAAAAGCGGACCCAATTCTCCAAATTTGCAACACAAAACCATAGAAACAAATCAGTGCACCGCATCAGTCATAATGGGTCACAAGTGGAAGAATATGCTGCAAAAACTAAAAAACCAAAATTTCTGTGAGAAATCAACATAAGGTATGGAATCAGATGATGCAACATAATATACTGGCCCAATGACATGAAACAGGGCTAGTAATAAGGGCGTTGGATGTGGTCGGGAGGCCCTCCCAACCGCTCCTGAGGCGCCATGGGCACCTCAGTGACAATAGAAATGCTAAACATCGCGGGAGCCAGGGCTCATACATCCCAACCCAAAAAGCTGGGCTTTCTGCAAAAATCCCTGTAGATATCTTAGCCATCAATGAAACCCAATGTCTACAGGGGGAAGAGGGATCCTGGTCAGCCAGGGTCTAACCATCCCTATTGGTATGGATAACACAATGTGGGGTGGTTGTCAGAAATAACAAAAAACTTAAAATTACAAACTCCACCTCATATCTGCACAGCCAAATCCTGGTTGCAATGGTCGTAAAATCAAGAGGACACAATTTCACTAGCATCTATGCACCATGCACTGCAGCCAAGAAGAAACAATTCCTTAAAAACATCCTAACACTCGCCCTTCCACCTGATACCATTATACTGGGCGACTTCAACTGATGAGATAACTCAACATGGACTGATTCAATACCAGGGGATACCCACTGGGGCACAAAGAGTTCTGTGTAATGAAGGCTCACTAGGCCTACATGATACCCTCCCCCCAGGTCACCAATCCTTCCCAACATGACCCACCCCAACATACCTGAGGGAACATCATCTCTATGAGCCACATCGACTACATTCTCATACCAAAAACAAACTATTTGAACATTTCCAAATTTTCAACAAAAAAAATCAATTTCTCTGACCACAGACTTGTTTCATTGCAGCTCTCACCAAACCAAACTCCCACACAGGCGTCGACCTGGAGGAAGCTACACTGAGAAAACATAAAATTGCCCAACATATCTGACTGGGTCAAACATGAGGCCACGAAACAGAGTTTATAACCCCATTTGTATCAGATCCCATCGAAACCAGGGCAAATTTTAAAAACCAAACTAAGAAAATAAAACTCATCACATCGCTTCACATAAGTACACAGCTGACACAGCCATAATCAGGCGCACTTTTATCAGAACTGGACCTCGAGTTCAACGCCCCAAAGTCTGGCTACATCCCCAACTGGGGACACAAATGGGCAGAAACATCAGCCTGCCTAAACGCTCTCATTTTCAAACACCATTATAGAATTAAGGTATCGAGAAAAGGTAAGTTCATAATAGAAGGTGAAACCTGCTTGACATACTTCTTCCACCAATTCCACTCCTACGGCAGACAGCCTGCATGCACAAAGGTCCACAAAGTTGACAGCACTGTGGCAACAGAGTCAACGGAGGTCAAGGTGGAAGTACACTGCTTCTACACCAAACTATATCATGACACCCCAATGGACCCCCAAAAATTTAAAAATTTTATACACACTGGCAGAAATCAAAGCACACCGCTGGATTATAACCCCCTAAACGTAATAACAAAGGAGGAACTCTGGGACATAGTCCGCAGTGCACCTCATAGGAAATGCCCAGGGCCTGATGGGATACCCTACAAATTTTACAAAAAATATTTCAAGAAGATCGCCCCCCTCCTCTTAGCATCCATGAACCAATGCCTGCTGGAGACACGTCTCCTACCTGGCGGCCAGGACTCCTATGTCATAACCCTGTACAAAAAAGGTGACAAATGGGAAAGGCCAACTGGCGCCAAATTGCACTCTCTAACACTGATACAAAACTACTAACAAAAATTTTAGCAACCAAATTAGGCACAATAACCTCCAAAGTCCTGTCATCCAATCAATTTAGGTTCATACCAAAAGCGTTTGATCTGGACCAACATACACTCCGTCGCCAGAATATGTCAATCTAAAGCATCTGGAGCCCTGGTATTCCTAGACCAGGAGAAGGCATATGACCGCATTAGCTGGCCATACCTGAAGGAGTGCCTGAGCGCCTTCAAACTCCCACCCAGATTCATAAAATGGGAGATGCTCCTTACAGAATCTGCATCCTTGGCTGTATATGGCTCTGGCTTTTTAATAAACAAGATCACACCACGCAGAGGGCTTAAACAAGGGGACCCCCTCAGCCCGCTGCTGTACAACTTCAGCTTTGATCCTCTCCTATGCGTTGCTGACTAACGCCTTATGGGCATAACCTCACAAGGCCAGTCACCAGTCAAGATACTGGCCTTGCGGATGACTGCGTGACAGGTATAGCTAACAACAATGATGCCTGACAACTGGAACGCACATTAGAGAGAATATTCCATTGTGGGCAACGCATCGCTCAACAAAAGGAAAATGGAAATAATCCTCTTTAGCAAGTACACTAACAACTGAACTACAACACCCAAACCTCATAGCCCCCCATGAAGGAACAACCCCCTCATCCTCCCCTTCACATCACCTCCTTCAACCAATCCTATCCGCCACCTTGGGGTATGGCTTGAGACAGGAGGGTAAGCCAACGAGACAATGGAAAACAACCTACTACAGCGGATGTCCAACCGCATAGCCTCCCTTAACGAAAGATCCTCAGGACTAATGGTCGAGTAACAGTTGCCAACTCACTCATCCTCCCAATGTTGTGGTTCCCAGAACATGTAATATCCTTCTCACCTACTTTTATTTCCTCAATCCGCGCACTAATACAGGGATGTATGTGGCCTGGGACCCAGCCATCTGTACAGGTGAGAATACTCTTTGGCCCACGCTCCAGTGGAGACGTGGGCCTAATGAACTTTGAGGTTCACGCCAACTGTATATTGGGCACCTAGATAAAGGAAGTCCTTTCCCCAGACCTCCTGCAACAAAACTGGTCCAGAACAGCGAGGGCCAACTTTGCACAGGCGCTAAAACTATCAAACCCACAAAACCCGTCCATCCTGCTCACATACCTCACAAAACACCCCACTGCAGTAGGCCCTCATGGAATTCCCCAATACTTTAAATGCCTCCTCCGCACCATTTGACACATGGGGTGGTCCGTCACATTAACAGGCACTAGTCAGGGAAGGGGCAGGCCCAGAGCCCACTTCACTATAAGAAACCCAGAGGACAACCCCCAGAGGGACACACACAATGTGACCCTAGACATAGTAAAAATTGATTACCTGGATGCTCTAGACATCACATATGACTTTACAATGAATAAGGCAATACGGAGCCTAACACACCATCCACTCCTCCAGCCAAGGGTAACAGTTAACACTTGTGCTGCCTCAGAAGAACTTACAGAACAGCAGATCGCTCCAACTCTCTCCATGAAGAGTGCACAGTGTGTGGAGGGTATGGCACCCTACACCACCGCCTTAAGCATGCCCCCCATCAAGAGCTATATGGCGGGAAGTTGTGCGCCTGCGTAGGATCCAGAACAATCAGGAATTATCTATCTCTAGGAGCTAATTGCGCTCCAGCTTGAATCCCCAATTCCACCTACCCTCTGCTCCCTAATAGTAACTATCACAATGGGGACAATCTACACCACTGATTTGGATGCATTCAAGGGTACCGTACCAACCATCTGTGGGACAATTATTAGATTCCACGTTCACCTACTGGAACAATTCCAAGCTTGGTTTTATGGATACATGAAGATGAGGCAGCAAAGGCTCGTAGAGTCATGGTTCCCAGTATGGTTTCTACACATGGACCCCTTCCTCCACACCTGATCCATAACAGGGGGAAACCCTCTTGGAGTAGTATACTCAACCCCCCCACAAACCTGGCGGTACCAGATGACAACAGTGATAGCTCGTCTACTCTGGGGTGCCTAATTCATTTACACTTCACCTTCCCCTATTCCCCTATATATTTCAGTATTGCTCGTCCCCTTCTTCAGCTTACCTCGGTTAATTAATAAACTTTGACTTATTTTTGAAGTTGTTATATCTTTGTATGAAACTACTGCTAATTCTATGTCTTTATCTCTATATAAACTCGGATCATTTGTCTATACATTTGCCTTTAGTAATGTCTCACCACTTAAGGAAAAAGGCCTATAAAAGCTTAACACTTTCTCATAGTGTAAGTTTTACTACTAAATAAGTAATGAGCATATCAAATTTGCTTTATGACTTAGAAAATTCGTGGCTGACGTTTCTATAAAGGTGTTAATCTTGGGCCTTATGTTTGTTTTACATATTGGATGATGTTATATATACTTAATTTGTTAAAAATGACTAATCCAAAGTCACTAGTTGAACATTTTGACAACAAAATGGCAATGGTTTGCTTAAATTAGACCTTGTAAAGTAAAAATTTAAAAAGCCAAAATGTATACAATTATTCTCTTAGTTAGTCGATAGAATTTTACATATAGGTTAGATAAAGTGATAGTTGCAAAAAAGAAAGCAGACATGGGTATCAGGAGGCTTTAGTTTGTTTTCATCGAATGCAATAACAAGAGGGTTAATCAATTCTAAAACTTCTATCAAATGATAATGTCTTATAATACAGTAAAGCAAATAGTAATTTGATATCTCTAAACTAGATTTTACAAAAATCAGATTCATCATAAAATACCAAATATCATCAAATTTTATACATTATTGTCATTATAATAGAAAGCAATCAATAGCCAAGTAACTTATATTCAAGAAATAAGTTTTTTAGTATCAAACTAATTATTAGCATTTTTTGAGATAATCTGAATCTTATTCAATCTTTTAAGACCTATGAGTTAAAAATTATCAATTTGAATAAACACATAAATTTATCCAAGGTACGTTGACCAGGGGATGGACATTACTGAAACCAAAACCCAACAAAACAAACCAAATTGTGAAACAACTGCCTAAACAAGCAGCGAGACACACAAAAAAATGAGAAAAATAACCACCAGGTGGCATAGCAGCGAGCCGCTTGTCCCACCATGGTGGAGGGGGAGGAGGGATAAGGTGGACTATCAATTTCAACTTCAACATTGTAGAGGCGTATCAATGCTGAGAGTAAGGGGGCTGGGGCATCTTCAGGATGAGGGTCAAGGTGGAATAGAAAATTGTTAAAATCGTCACTGACAAATTGGCCTGGAGCATGGCCTCATGAATTTGGCAACATGGTGTTTAGCTTGGATGCAGGCGTTGGGAAGCTGGGCGATTTTTGTAATGTTGGCTCTGGTGATGCACATGGTGGGGGAAAACCTTCCAGTTCAGCAACATGCTTGACAGCAGTGGTGGTAGTTTCAGCTAGGCGTCCGATTTCCTCTTTTGAAACATCAGGGAAATTGAGGTTTATATGGTGATGTGCAGCCCTTCCTTAAATTTAGCAACATAGAGTGCCATGGCATTGCGGAGATGGCGACTTTCAGGTGAGGCCACCGCAGCCTTGGAAAGCTGATGGTCATTCAGGAAAGGGGTAGCAGTGGGTTTGGGGACATGTTTTTGGGTGGGAATGGGGCATCAAAGTCTGAATTCATATAAGGCTCTAAATTAATCAGGAATTCTGGAGGTGGGACAATTTCACCAGATATAATAACTTTATTCAATAAATCCTAGGGATATTGGCTAAGTGGGATTGATTTGGAGAGATGTGGCTGTGGTTGGGTAAGTTTTTGGGAGGGAATTTGCTTGGATTAAATTTGGGTCCAAATCTTCTCCTTTTTGGTTAGATTTTGAGAGAATTTTCTGGCTTGTATCTTGGTTGCAAGATTTTTAGTTTTTTCAGGTGCTCAGCAGGAGGGGTGGGGCTGCCAAAATCCCCACTTGAAAGCCATAGATTTGGCCTCATGGGTGATTTTTATGGTTGTTGCATTGGTTGAACTATATAAACATGCTTTTCTAGAATGGTACTGTTCATGGCAGAGGGGGCAAACTATGCAGCTGTTATCAATGAAAGCTTAAAAGAAGTGGTCTGGTGCATATAGAATATTGGCATATGGTGGGATGTTCTGGGCTATGGTTGCTGGTGGGGGTAATTGTGGCCATTGCCCAAGGTGCTGCTAAGTACTCAGCACCACTTGGGACAAGGAAGTGGAGGATGGGGTCTGTGCCAATTGTGGTCAGCCCTGACATCAACTCCACATAAAGTGTTTGAGGGGAAATATTTGAGGGAAGTTTTGCAAAGGACACCACGAGTGTTGTATCATTGGGGAGGCATGTATGGGTGGTGGTAATGGGTGTGTTTTACAAATTAAGGGCGTTGCTGCTTCTGCAGCTGTGTCCTCTTCATTTGGGAATCCAATATTAAAATAGCCCTTGTAAGGGCGAAATTGATAAACCTTGCTGGTACAAAGGTAGCTGTTGACAGCTCAATTAATGCTTTGTCAGCATATGGGAAGAGACGTCTGTACTTGATGCAGAGTCAAAAGCAAGTATTGGTTCAAGGTAGGGCTAAGGGTGGGGGCGGGTTGGGTGTAATTTTGTGAAGTGCATTACTAAGTCCCTTGGAGGGATAAACTGGCCAGTTGCATTTGGCAGGCTGGATGAGCCAGTCTGCAACCCTTTGCCTTCTGGGTGGTAAATGCTATCAGATGGAGTACCGCTGCCCCACACTGGGGCAGCAGGTGATGGATCTGAGGACATGAAATGGAAAATTGGTTTGGTGAGGTGAGGGCGGACAATTAAATGTTTTTATTAAAATTACCCAAAAATGATGTCAAGCGGAAAGGAAACTTTTTGAATAAACACATATCTTAACTGGTTAACATGACATATATTTGAACAAAATATTAATTTATCAAAATATGCAAAAGTCTATAGGAAGTCTCATCCAACTAAGACTACAATCTCTTGAATTTTAATAACTTTATCATTAAATATTATCATTTAAAATATCAACATTAATAGGAGTTAAGGAATCCATAACCAAAGATAGATCAGTAAAATACATACAGATATGACCAAATTATAGAATTAAAGCCCTTTCTTCCATCAATGGTGATAATACATTGCAAGTTTATTAAGCTGATGCTCTGTTAAGAAGGTAAGTTTGATAAGGTACATGACTAAATATGAGCTTTTTGTTCGCCATAGCTACTTATGTTTTAAGACTATTTTTCTGAAAGTGAGAAACAGCCATATGATAAACTCAAGACCATAAAGAGACCTATTTTGCTAGCCAATTAAAAATTAAACTAAAGTTGTGATAGCTACATATATATCACTTAATGTTGAAAGCTCAGATGCTAAAAAAGCACTAAAGGTACTATAAATACAATTAAATGTTTATGAAATCATAAAAAACTGATTAAAGAAACTAAGTTACTGTAGAAAGTCTACAACATATAAAGTGTATTATGTTTTTTTAGTACTAGATGGTCCCAAAAGTGTATTATGTTTTAGCGTTATATCTTTCATGCATTATATGGAGTCTTCATTAATTAACAAAATGAACTACGAAAAAAGTAGTTCAGTAACGCTTTACAGCTACATGATGGTAGTTTAAGGTACAAAAATAGAGCAACAGATATATTAAGTGTTTTATTTAAAAAAAATGTGCTCTTTAACAATGGGATCTAAGTTTCTAAGATCCTTTATTAATACCTAACCCAAGGTCATTAAAATGATTTTTACAATTAAACTGGAACTCAAAATAATTTTACTTTATTAATTTAAAACCTATAACTAAACCTAGAGATTATTTACTAGTAATGTTGGATTCAAGGCGTGAAAAAATTAATATTTTTGCTACCAAATCAAACATTATTGGTGATCTTTCTTTTTTGCTTTGATAACTAAATTAAAGCCAAATTGGATTTTTATAAATAAATAATACAAAAAATGACCGCTTGAACAGGCTAAAACTTACCAATGTAAATGTAATTGGCGCCTGCTGCCCCAGCTTGGGATGGTGGTGCACCACCATCTGGCATCTTTTGGACGCTGCCAAAGCACACCTGAGCTGGGTTTGATAGCCCTCCTAACGCTATTGGGCGTTATTTCCCCCCTTGGGACTTGGCCCACCACCTCACAAGCTCCCAGATGGTGCTCCAGAGCCCTTTGGTGATCCCACGGAGAAATTTGCATTTCAGCCTCTGAGTCAAATATGTAAATCTTTTCCCATATGCAAGTGCAGCCATCATCAAGATGGCCACAGCAGTTTTCAAAACCGCTGATTTCATTGACTTCCGCCCCTTTTAGGGTACTTCAATCTTGGCCTCCATTCAGAAGCCAAAACAGCAGCAGCATCTCAGCTGCAACTTGCTTTTAAAAAACTCTAATTCCCACCATCTGCACACAGCTCCTGGATGAGGCCACTTTAGTGGTCCAGTTCGCTAGGTTGCCCTCCCATCTCTCTACTGAGAACGCCTCTGCCATGAGCTTATGGAGGTTTGACCATTTATGGAGCAGACACCATGTTGCAGTTTGTGGTTCCCAATGGGGTGGATTGGTTGGCAGGGCATCATGCCTTTGCAACAATCTACCCATTCCATTGTGAAATCCACCTTGCAATTCCCCCCACAATGTGATCAGATCCACCTCTGATCACCCATTCTGCGCACACATCAAAAATGGCTGTGCCCTTTGCCCCTTGTGCTTTGAGTTTGATCACTTGAAGCACAAGTGCCCCATAGGTTCTTCTTCCACCGCTTCCACCACTCAGCCCTTGTGCGTTGGGCCCACAGCCATTTCGCCTCAATTTTTAAAATTGGGCTCGATCCTCCTGCCTCCAACCTTAGGGCAATTTGGCGCTGCTCCAAAAGTGGCAGCCAATCAAAAACAAAATTTAAAAGCCTTATAATTTTTAATTTGACGGGATTATGGAATCCTGAGTTGATGGCTGAACCAGTTTCAGCTGAGCTGTCATGGTTGAAAGCACATGGTCAATCAGTCCCAGCCACAGCCCAAATTCCTAAGGCTGGCCCAGTGATGGCTGAATCGAATTTATTTGAGGCTCTCAAATGGATTAATCAGGATGATCAGCTGTACCACGTGAAACCATATTTTGATTTGGAGGAGTTCTTTGTTGACCTTCCTAAATTGTGTTCCCACCATTTTCAACCAAAAGATGGTTTTATAAATTACAAAGATATTAATAAAATGGCAGTTGAGGCTGCAGCTGCCCCTGCCAACACCTTACTCCGCCAGCAACTCCATGGGGCAATGGAGCCCCTTGTTAATGGTATTCCTATCCCCAACCTTCCTCATGATTTTAAGGAAGATGGGAATTATGAAATTGATGAGCTTGCTTTTGGTGTGAGCTGCGCTTGCATTAACACGGCAAAAAACTTTTCTTTTTAACCCCATTTATCCCAAAACCCTCCAGCGCATCAAAACATTGACTTGTATGCTGGATCTCAACACTTTGCGCAGAGCATCAACTTTTTCAATAAGTTGAGGCGATGGACATCGCAAGTCTTCATTAACAAATAAAACCCACAACTATACCACCTTATGCCCCATGTCGTGATGATCCCACCCCAATGCTGTCTGCCAGTTTTACTCCAGCTAAAGCGGGCTCCAAACAAAAATTTCACCAAAGCTTCTTCCCCTTCTGATATGAATTCTTAAGCTGTTAGCTTAGGTGACATATTAGAATTTTTTTATTTCTAATAATCCCTTTGTTTGGCCAATTTGCAAATAAAGATGCGTGGCGGCTCCCCCTTTTGGGTTAGGCACCACTAGTGCTAATAAATTATAGGGCAAACAAATGTGCCCTCTCAATCAAAAATTAGCTATCAAAGGTGGACTAAGGAAGTTCAATCAGGTATCATCACACAGCAGCTGAAGGAGAAGAAAATTGGATTGCCCTCAGCTTCCCGCACAAGAAAAAGGATGACTCCCATTAATATAGCCACATGGTTATTTCCAATAAAGAACAATGAGGGCCTTGACTAGGCTATCAATCTGAATTGACATGAGAGATCCTGATCATAGGGAATTATGGAGTCTTCTTGGCGAAACATAATGACTCATTCCATAAATACAAAATTTTTTATGTAATAAAGTAGACTGATTATACTATCTTCTTCATCTTCTGTGACCGATCTACTAATCTAACTGCTTAGGCCCCATTAGAACCTAAGCTTACAGTCTATAGAATTAATAAGCTGACTGAAGTAGAGCTTTTTACATATGCCTCTGTGATTTATAGTGAGAAACTATATCATGAGAAATGGAGAAGAATTTCAACCAAGAAAATCAATCTTTAGATTAGTCAAGAAGTGTAACCCAATGTGTCAACATGTTTCAATATAAGTTGACTTCATTTCAGCCAGAAAGCTTGGAATTTTGGATCACTTCTAAGTTCCTAATACCCTTAGTTGATCAAACTCAGTATCTCTTTAGCATGATACATTAACGAAAATAGTCAACAGTTAGTTAACGGCTATGCTCTAAGTGGAGGCCACGTCAATCGTTCTCAAGCCAAATTTTTAAAGCTCACAATGCATGACCTAAATTTCTCAGCTCTACTGCCATCGGGAGAATTAGCTTTTAAAACAAAAGTTTTCTCCAGAGTATTGTTCTTCTGGCCATACACTATATACTAAGAGTGTTAGTACTAGATCATCATGAAGTAGCTTGTCACCTGAGACTTACCCAAACACTGCATTAGAATATTTTTGATCTTTACAATGCAGCCTCGTTGTTTTACAACAACTGGGAGGTCATTGTGGGCAATTACAGATTAATCAAAATTTTTTAGAATCAGTTTTATACTGGATGATGGGATTCTATGGTCACTAAAGGACCATCTATGCCAAATAATGCTAATCCTCAGACTCTAATGGAGTCACCATATTAATCAGATTGAGGCCCTTCTCCAGTTGCTACAACAATGTTACCAAGAACTGTCTAAAGCTATGGCACTACAAAAAGTGAGGTTCCTGAGGCACCTAGAAAGCCTGAAGGGCCAGAAGGTCTCCACGGCCCCAAGGTCCATCTAGTTCTTTGGTTATGACTCCAGATATTCTAGGCAATTTGTGGAAGCAAGAAATCCAAGCTGCAGTTCTAGCCCTAAATTATCAGATAAGAAATGTAGCTTAAGGGGTGCAAAATCTTCCTGGACGGTGCCCCATTATTCCCTGAGTCACGCTTGATGCCCTGTCAGATGAGATTAAAAAGTTTCAGCATGCATGCTAAACTTAATGACAATCATATCCCTTAGCTTGAGCAAATATAACACGGCTTTGAAAACCATTTGAGATCTTTCAAAAAGCAGGTTCTACTCCAAAGTGCCAAAATACAAGCTTTAATATAACAATTAAACCCCAAGGCCTCTGTTGCCTCTCTAAACCACCACTGGGGAGAAGTTCAAGAGGACTTGGATGGATTGCTCTTATAATTGGAACAATAGGTCCCTTAGGTATATGCAGAAACTGAGATTTATGATCACGCACCTGGATCAGATGCCGATACTCTCTCTAGTTTTATTGTGATTAACTTTTAACCCAGTTTCAAGGAAAGATCCATCCATATTTAGAGAGCATCACATCATTTCTGTATACTTATGAGAGATATATGGAGGAAGTCACAGACCTTCAGAAAAAGAAAGCCTGTCACTCTTGTTTGAACTGCAAGGCCCTTGTAACTATAACTTCCTATCTAAAAATTGCTAACTTGGGATCAAGTCCGCACTGCCCTAATTCAGTAGTTTGTTAGAACCAGACTTTGCACATCAAAAGCAGGAGTTCATGGCTATCTTCTATAACAAAGTAGAATGGTTCATGGAGTTTTCCAGTTGGTTATAAGCTCAAACACACCCTTTGGTTACCACAAACTGAATCAAGCTGGATGACGCTATAACTTCTGTGGTCTCTGCTTTGGGATTTATCCTGAGGGCCAATTACATATGACTGGGTGCACGAGTAACTTCATCTGTATTTGAGAGATCAAAGAAGACTTTAATAAAATTTCAGATTTTACCTTAAGTCCAAAGACCTCTGACTTAGCCTTCCCCAGCATGCCTCATATTCATGTTATTAGTAATCAGAAAAATCTGAAACCTTGATGCATATATTGCAATAAATTCCGCCATATCGCCAAAACTGCTAGATGAGAATTGATGAGGAGGCAAGAAAAGAGCTGTCAAAATAAATGACAAGTCGCTCTATGCTGACATCCCTTACTTCCTCAAAACTTTTTGATGTCACATGCTGATTCTAATACTGCTGTAACTAGTGGAGACAAAATTTGTATTACTTAATAATTACTGACGTTGCTTAATTTTCTTCCATTGATTTTATGTATCTTATCTTTCCCCTACAATCAGAGCTTGGTATACATGAATTGCTGTTAGAGTTCATAAGGTTATGTAACGCCATTATTAATAGTGACTCCACCATGAACGTCACCCTATCAAAATCGATAAAACGCATCAAGATACCTCCTGACTTACCGCACTTATATAAGTATGCATTGGCGAGACAAAATGCACTTGATACATTGTGGCATACTCCTTGTTGCCTATCCATTTTGCCAGGTTACCACTGAATAACTCTACAGTTGCCCTAGATAACTTCAGCTATAACCTCCTCCCTAAGACCCAGTTTCTCCAAAACTATTCTATCATAATATACTATGACGGTGGGGTCAACCCCTATTTTTTTTAGTACTAGATGGTCCCAACCCAAGGGGGGATTCATCGATGTTGGGGTCAACCCCTATTGGGACATAGGGTCCCACTGGTATTTAGGACCTCTATAGGGGCCAGGTCGGAGATTAAAGCTCAGGCCTGCCTCTTTGAAAATGAATTTTTGATTGATAGATTTAAATACCATGTGAGGGGATCACAGTGTGAATATTCCATCATGTAATTGATAAGGAGGGCATGTCTATTTAATTACCAAAGAGGACTATTATACCGCCCAAGTCCCAGGCTACTGTTGATCCAGTGTACATATTAATATCCTGCCATGGCTTTTACCAAGGATACAATGCATGGATAACCCATCCATTGAAAAACTTTTGACCTTCCTGAAGATTTTAAGACCCGTTATGCTAGGTCCATCTCAGTGTTGCTGGAATTCCCAACCAATAATTTTAGGACAGTGGGCCCCAATACTCCAGCTGCTTATGTTTGCCTACTGCCTGTAGATACAATTGACAATGTACATAGCTTTATGGAGACTTAGGACTTTGAGCCGAGGTCTCCTCCTTTGGTAGCCTTGATAGATGCCTCTTTTAAGTGTAAGTTAACTAACGAACAATAAGCCCAAGTTGAGCAGTTGCTAAATGATTACTCTGGACTTTTCTCAAACTCCGCATTTGATTTATAAAAATAAAGGGTGCCCTACATCAAGTCTATACTGGGGATGTTAAACATATCCAATACATCCTTATAGGAAGAGCAATATCAAAGAGGCTCAGATGGCTGTCAAACTCGAGCAATTATTGAGAGCTAGGTTTTTAGAGCCTTCCTGTAGACCTTGGGCCGTTCCTTTCTTGCTAGCTCAGAAGAAAGACGGTATCTATAGGGTGGTGATGGACTACCAACGGCTCATCTATATTGATAAAAGGATATCTATCTGCTGCTCAGATCAATGACTTTCTCAAATTGCTTTCCAGGTCACAATATTGTTCTGCAATGGATCTTGCCAATGGATACTGTCAAGTTGAGTTGGCACCTGAGTAATGATAAAATTGCGGGCTAGCTGCTAACAAAAAACTTTCTGAGACAACCAGGATGAACTAAGGCGTCTGAAATGCGCCTGCCACGCTCTAACGCCATTGACAGGGTTCCAGAAGACTTGTAACTGTCCTGAGTTCTTATCCACTTTGTATTATCTGCTTATTAGCAATAACCTTCAACGGCGATTTGAAGTTCACTCCAAAAAATCCTTATTTGTCTCCAAAAAACTCTATTAAACTCAATTTCTTGTTAGGTTATTTCTTCCAATATGATGTTTTTCCATTGGAACAAGGTTTTGAAGCGAGGGGTCCAACATATTCCTGTCAAAGTTGTAGGGACTAAGAAACCCATTCTTCCATATTCTCAGTGATATCTAAGTATTCCTAGGCATGGTGGGTTAGTATTTCCAACTTATCTCTTAGTTTGCTAACCTAGCTGGAACTCTCATATACTATTCGGAGATATTCCCTACAAATGTTGACTTAAGCAGAATCAGGCTTTCAATACGTTGAGAACTGACCTCTGCACATTGCCAATTATGTTTCATCCACGATTCTATCAATCAGACCTGTTGTTCAATTAGGCTATTGGCATGAAAGTTGGGGCTATCTTAGCTCAACAAGATTATTTTTAAAATATTCATCATATGGCATACTACAGCAAGTCTTTAAGCAAGGCTGAATGGAACTACAGTGTTACCAAATGCAAATGCTTAATTGTGCTACTGGCAATTAAACAATTTCGCCATACTTATATTTAGACTCACTTTAAACCCAGTACTGATCATGCCTTACTCCGATGGTTACAACAAATAAAGGACCCTGATGGATGATTAGCGAGGTGAGTGCTACAATTGCAAATCACAACTTTACCATTATAAATCCTGCAGGGGCGATTATCAAAATGCAACAGGCTCTTGGGGATGCTTGTGCTAGGCATATTAACATCTGAAGAGGATTAATCGCACAATTCAACTGGCTGGCTCAAGAGATGAGAACTAAAGACCCTGAAACAAAAGATGAGTTGAAGAACTTGACTAAAGGAACCTATATCAAAGAGTGGATGATTGACAAAAGAGTCAATGGAAAGTGGTCCCCTAGGTGCGCCCTTCTTCCCACACCATAGTCATCCTTGAAGAATTTCATCTGTGGAATACAGAGTGGTGAATAAGACCTAATAGTGGTTAAGAAAAATCTACTATTGAGATTAGATCTGCAACCATCCAAGAAGTATTTGAGGCCTGTTTGATTTGTCATACATAAGATTTTGCCAGCCCTCAGCATCAATATCGAGTGAGGACTTTATAATGCACCTTCTATGTTGTCAGTATTAATGTGGTGAGCCCTTTCCCACCTGTTTGAATGGGCATAAATATACAATTAGCCTTATACTGATTAACCAAATGGGTTGAGGAGATATCCTATTGAGCTGTAACTGCATATTCTGCAGACTATTCTATTTAGGTCCATTTTACTTAGCATGGATGTCCAAAAACCTTATTTTTGGAAAATAGACAAAACATCATTTTCTCAGGTAGTTTAGGAAATAACTTTATTATTCAATAAATCAAAGCTTTACAACACCATATAACCTATCCACCAACGGGTGGTAGAACATGCTAACATGACATTAGTTTATATATTTCAGATGATGGTTGCCTCTGATCCTATGCACTGTACCACGATCTTCTAAGCGCTCAATTACCTTATCATATAAGTCACCATTGAATAATTTAATATGTCCACTCTTAAGCTCTATATGGGCTTACTCCTCAAAACGCAAGTAGTGTGCAATCCCTACTGGACTCTTTGGTTTTGAGAACTCTGAACAACTATGAGGGCCTTTTTGGCAATATTATCTGATTCAAGCCTTTCTACCTGAGTAATATCTCAACTTACACTATGATGTCCCGCTCTAATGCTAGCTGACCCTCCTTGCTGACTTTTCAGCTAGGCGACCTAGTCATATTCAATCACCATCTACCTGGGGACTATCAAAACAAACTTGACATACTTTAGTCAGCGCCCTACCATGCCATACATAAAATGAATGCTGAGTACTTGATTTCTAATGTAGCCCAAGGGATGGTGGTCAATTGAGTCCATAATTGGTCCTATGACAATATGTTGACGCCTGATAGGATCTTGAGTGGAGCGTTGTCAAGATTTGAGACACTATAAAAGTAAAATAAACTCTCTTAAATTAAACATTGATGATAAACTAATGAACACTATCAATAAGAACCTGCTATTACCGGTGGACTTTTGATTTTCATTTGAGAATATTACCAGATGCAGGAACCAATGGAGGTGCTTTCTGGATTGGTACTAGCTTCCAGCGCCTCAGAAAAGGATGACTTCAACCAAGACATTCATAAAGTCATTGCCAATGGAGAAAAATGAAGGCCTGATTAAGCTGACAATCTGGAATGACTTGGACGATTCTGATCATAGGGTTTCTTGGAGATTTTCTTGGAAGCTCATCCCAACTCGTTTAACAAATTTCAAATCCTTTTTGTATAATAATTTAGTCTGATTAACCCGTATTATTTTTCTTCTTTGACTGCTCTGTTAATTTAGCAGTTTTAAGCCCCAGTATAGCCTCATCTTACAGTTTAAAAATTAATAATCTGACAATTACATCTAGCTAAGCTGCAGGGATGCAGGCCATCCAGCCTCTGACGCCTATGGAATAGCTCAAAGCTCTAAAACAATGGTATTATATTTGAGACACAGCAACAGTTAGGTGCAGATGAATCAGGAGTTCTTCAACCTCTTGTCATCTTGAAACACTAAAAGAGAAATAGAAAGTAGCTAAATATTAGGAACTGCGCCCTTGTGTCATTAGGTTATCCTTAATACTGGTAACTCAAAATCACATTAAAAATATCTGCTTAATTAACTTTACACCTTGATAGAGAATAGTGACTTGATATAAACTACTCCATCTCACAATAGTTTTTTGAGAGCGCCTTAAAAAAAGAGAGTTTAAAAGTTCCGTTAATGGAGCGTGCTCATTTCAATAATATGAGTTAAGAGTTTGATATATTAAAAATAGAGGTCACAAGATATACACCTAGGTGTATGAGTCAGTTCATGAGTGATTTTAAGCGGTCTTATCAAGTAGAATTAAGCTAAATCTCTATAAGTATTATCAACTTTCCAAACCGATTACATTGGGTTAAAATAAAATATTTTAGAAAATACTTATTAAGGTCTTAGTTTCTTTATAAATATTTTAAAGTTCTCATACTACAACCTCTTACACCATCTTAGCTAAAATGTTAGGGTAATATAATTTCCATATATAGCTCCCAAAAGTTTTCTCACCACAATATTATAGGCATATGAAAGTAGCATTACGTCTCTGTAAGCTTATGCTGTTGTTAATTATGTGAAATATGACGGAATTAATAAATTATATAAGTTTATTGAAATCATATAATATATTTTGCAATTACTGTAAATAAAAAATAATTATTAAAATAATTTTCTATAGGATATATATACATTATGTCTGCCCTTCCATAATTACATTATTATCAGTGCTTATAATAATAAATAGATATTTACCAGCTTATTGTAAGTCCTAGGGAGTACCCCCTGCACCTCAAATATGAGAAGTTCCAATCTCAGAAAAAAATGGTAAATAAGGCGGCCATCCTTATCATTTTACTATTGTGATTTAGCCCATGTGTTGGATGAGAGGTGGGTGACAGCCTACATGCTGAAGATTGGTCTCCTAAATCCCCTTCTCACCATGAAGGATCTGGTGCAGAAAATTGGGAGTGTGTGTCAGGATGTGGCGGCAGTAAGAAGACATCGCCAGAAGAAAGGTTGTGGCCGCTCCTCCCCTTAGGTATCTTGGGCCTAATGTGGGTGTTTTAAATTAATAAATTAATGCACAATCTAACTTGAGACATACTGTACACTCAGGTTTGAAGCCTCATATCCATTTTTCTAAATTAGAAAAGGTGATCCTATCCCCAACAGGTTTAGGCGTGATAAACCCCTTCATTATGTGATGGGACCTCCCATACCTACCTGGCCATGGGCGCAACCAGTCATCCGCTGGATGAAATGTAACTGATCTGCCAAGTGAATTAGTATTAGAAGGAAAAATTTGTGGCAAAATTTAAGCTTAATTTGGCTGGCCAGGGTAAGACCAATACACCATCATGGATATTTGGAATGTCATTCTGCTGGAATTTAATGTAATTTCATTATCCTTAGTTCATCCAAAATTTATATCCCAAGCCTAGCAATTAAGAATAATCTCCCACAGGTCCTGTTGTCAGTCAATCTTTATTCTTTGTTTAATAATCAAATCTGTACGTTAAAAATATGATTTTATTTTCTAAGCTATTTACTAGCTTCTTTATTGCCAAGCGCCATGTTTCCTAGTCCTTGCAACCACTAGTAATAATTGCCAGAATGATACTCTTTTGCCATCCCTACTTGTATGAGGATATCATTATGTGAGGTCTCCTGGGTTGACCTCCATTTTAAATGCTTTATGTTATTATTATGTGGTCTTACTCCTTGTGGTGATTCCCGCTCAGAGGGCTAGGTTTCACAATCTGTTTGTGCGTTGACCTCCTCAATTTAAAAAACACATTCAGACTCCCTGGGATGCTAAAAGAAAAAAAACCGCTGCAGATTCTGCGGCTTCTACTTCATAAACATTTGCTTGCTGACGAGTATGATATTAAAAATGATCAACAATCTTTATCTTTCAGTTGATCCACCCCCTGTAGGATATCAAGTCATTTGGAGAGTTATACCTCCATTATTCTGGTTAGTGTTCTTGGTGTCCACTCACCCAGACTGGCAGGCTAGTCTTAAACTTTATCATCCCATTTTATGGCTTTAATTGACTGACCACTAGTTTTTCAATGTCCACTCATCTTCTGGAAGTAGGTGACGCAATGGTCTCATTAGATTATATGAACTTTAATTGGTGCTTAATTTTCTTTTTGTATGGTCAGTTGGTGCGTTTGTCAGTTTTTTCCACGAGGTGGTGGAGGAGTTCCTTACCCAATACTTCTTTCCTTATGAATTCTATCCCAGTGTGACGCCTTCCAGTGAGGGTGAGGTTCTTTACCTTCCTCACTAGTGACAAACCAGTATTGATGCTTTGGTGGAGTTGCAGGTCTGGTTCTTGGACAATATTGTGGTTACTCACCCCTTACTGATGACCAGCGGAGCGTAGCCTCTTAGACGCTGTTGAAGGGGATGCTGGTGTTGGGTATGTGGGTTTCTGTGCTCAGTTAGCAAGCAGGAGTCTTCACCCCCTTTATCACTTTGGTGTTGTTAGTGGTTAAGGAACCAATTTGAGATTGACTCACCTCATAAAAAAATTTTTATTTTAGGCGCAAAAGCTCTAACTGCCCTCGTTTATTAAAGCTTTTAAGGGTCAGGCACTGGGTTATGATATTTAGAGAAGTATTTATTGCAGTATTCCATGCCTTCTGGATCCTATTTCCAGCAACCTTCCCTCCTGGAAATCTCATTTATGTTCTTTGGAGCAGGTGGTTGCGGTAGCCTTTATCAGTAACACACTTTGAAGTGCACTGGGTGAGGTAGAAGTTTACCAAAATGTTACCTACCAAAGCGTTTGATTGGAATCCTTAATAGTTAAGCGGCGTTTTGTCTCTTGCACAGCATGGCTGTTCAGGCCAGGTGCCAGGGTTTGTGTCTTGGTTCATGAGGATGTTCCTTCATCCTTCATCTGGTTTCTTCCACTCCCCCTTCCTTGGCGCTGGTTGAGGAGGCGATTCCCATGAAGGAACAGGTTTGGTAAATCCCTGGTGCCCATGATGTCAGCGTCACAACAAAAAATTTGATAAGGCTCTTCCTGATGAGTTTCCTATTTCCCCTACAGATTCCAGTTCCTCTTACGACTCAGCAATTTTTACTACTCAGCAGGTGGTGTCCCGTGATGTTGTTGATAAACAGGATTTTATCTATTGTTTCCTCTTGAAGATTTGGTGGTTACACACAAGGTGACAATTGAAGCTCTCATGGTTATGTTAGCGGTGGAAACTTTATATGGTTAAAACTCGCGCAGGGTCTGGATTTGGGCTTAGAGGTGGGTTATCAGTGTTGTGTTCATCCTCTATCCCAATGACTTCATATGAGGTATGGCGTCCTGTACCTTTTTATGTGCACCAGTTAACGTGATTGGTTTACTGCGGTGTCAGATCTTCTATTTCTGGATATTATTGTGTGTGGGTTGGTGGCATTGGTAATAGATTAACATCATCTGGGACTTAAACATATTATCCTTTGCAAATACCCAATTGTAGGGAAGTCCCCACACATTGATACAAATACGTAATAATAGGTTGGGTGGGTTCCATTATGTTGTTTTTTCTCCCACTGACATTTCTCTGGTTCCCCCGGCGTTAGTAGCATTTCAGGATATTTTTAATCTGGAAAAATCTAACCGCCTTCTGCCCATTGAAAATATGACCCGACTTTCCCTTTGATGGTGGATGTTATCACTATCACCTGTTTACTGTAATCTTTCATAGAAAAGGAGGCCAAGGCAAGGGAGGTGAGGTTAGAAGATATGCTTAAGGAAGGGTTGTGTCGAAAATCTTCTCCCATGATTTTGCTCAGAAGACTGAAGGTACGTTGCGCCCCTTCATGGAATATGGACTGCAAATATTACCTTTCATGACCCCTATCCCCTCTCCCTAGAGCAGATGAGTTAGCCAGGTGATTGCAAGTTCCTGGGTGTTTTTAAAGCCTATCTCATGAACACATTCAACCAAATTTGGGTGGCGTAAGGCCAGGAGTGTCTTAAGGCAATTCATATCAGAAGGGTGATCTTCCTGTAACGCGTGATACCTTTTGGCATAAAGAACGCCCTGCCCACGTCTCAGCATATGATCAATGATTCTATTGGTGACCTTTGGTCCACCTGTGCGGTGGCATACAACATTGATATTTCCATTCATTACTCCACTCTTAAGCAGCATGATAAGGACCTGGAGGCGATGCTGGCTGCGTTGCACATGGCAGACCTTTATGTAAGCCTCTATGTCTAAGCTATTTAGAGATGAGGTTACCTCCCTGGTAACTTAGTCCTGTAGGATTTTTATGCCATTCCCCACAGCAAGCTTATAGAAAACCTCGCATGACCCACCCCTACCACCCAGAAGCATCTTTAGAGCTTCTTGAACATGATCATGTTTTTGAAGAATTTTTACCCCACCCTCTTGCAGATGGCCGTGCCACTGTATCCCTTAACAGGAAAGAACTTTCGTTCTGATGGATAAAGGATTATCAACGGGCGTTGACGCCATCAAGGAGGTGTTTTGGCGCCTCCCATTCTTAATAATGCTTCCCCACCAAGCCTTTTATTATACCATGCTTCGCCTCATCAGCCACTGCGGAGACAGTGCTGCTTCATGTTCATGACATGTTGCAACATACAGTTGCTTATTTTTTTGCGCGAGTTTTCTTTGTCTGAACAAGTAAAGGCCATTTACAATAAAGAGTTGGACACTGAGGCATGGTCGCTTACTCACTGGATTTTCCTTCTTCAGGGCGTGCTGCATGAAGTAATTGTGTGGATGGAATATCAGGGCCTTATGCATTACCAGAAACCGCAAAAGCTGGCACATCACCAGGCTCAGATATACCATGACCTCTGAAGTTTACCTTTAAAACAAGTTTGCCAAGGGTGTCTTAATTGTCTAACCCAATTTGTTGATTTAAAAACCCTATTTTGTGTCCAACAGAGCAGGAGCTAACCACAGTAATTCCGCTAACCCAGAAATTCTAAATTGCTCTTCCCACAATTTTTGGTAGTGGACTGGGCCCCAGATTTGCCAAATGTCTCTCAGGTATTGGTAGGTAAACGCCCTTCTTGGATGGACTTATGCTGTTTAACTAGATGTTACTTCTGGTGCATAGGCGTACCCTATTATCTATTGGAGGAGGGGACATTATGGTTAAGGTCAAATTTTTGGGTTCACCCCAACTCTGCGATGAGGTGATTTGTGTCCAACATGACCCCCAGCATAGGCCGCCTGGGAAACAAAAAGGGTTGGATCTGGTAAAAAAGATGTTTAAATGGATGGTTATCTCCATGAACATCCCAGCATAGATCTCTAATTCAGTGATGTGCACATGGGCGAAATAAGATATATCTGGTAAGAATGGCCTTGTATCCTCTGCTGCTAACGGTGGGCCCATGGACCTCTGTTTAATTGATTTTATTGTTGAGCTTCCTAGCTCTAATGGGTTTAATGCAATTATGGCAGTCGTAAACCACCTACTAAGTTTTCACACTTTATCCCTTGTTTATCAGCCATTAACTCTGAGAAGATGCCCCGTCTCTAATGTGCGGCATGTTTTACCAATTTTTAAATTATCCCAGGAGATTGTGAGCGACTGAGGGCTGCAGATTTTGGCTCGTTTTTAAAACAAAATTTTGGCTATCTAAAGTAAACTATGCTACTCCACCACATACTATCCCCATTCTGATGGCTAAACGGAACGGGTTAAGGAGAATCTTGATATTATCTTTGATGTTTTGCTTCTGCCGCGAAGGGTACCTTGGTAAACAATCTTTCATTAGCGCATTTACCTATAATAATGGCACTAATGCATCTAATGGTTTCTCACCATAAGTAAGTAGAGTGCCTCTACTTTTCAGACAAAAAAACTAGTTAAAAAGCAGTGCGCATGCATCTAATATTGTGCTTACAGCTTCAGTGCTTATAAAATATACCCTAAATACTTTCGTAAATGAGTATACCACGAGGTCAACAAAAGGTAACATAAGGTAGATATATTTATATAAGCAAAGGCTTTTGTTTTGCAAGGAGACGACCAACAAAGAGATTATTTAGGGCAAAAATAATTTAAGTAGCTTTTGTGTATCTGAGCCTAAATCTCTGTGTTGGACTTGAAAATGGCTCTGGCCAATAGATTGAGGCTACCACTTATTCTAGTTTTATAGCTTGATTATGCAAAATCTTGAAAATTTTACTTAATTGAAGTTCACCATTGTTTTAATAAAACTTTTCTAAACGTGTTTAATTCGCTTATTAGAAATAAAAAAGGAACAAACCATCATCATTTACACTATAACAGGAAATCTTCAACCCCATTGATGTAACGTCTGGGACCCCATTATGCGATTATTGGGGATTAAACTGGGCTTTCTTGGACTTAATCCAAGGTTATTCACGGTATATCTACTGTCTTGGAGGGCGACCAACTTACTCCTCTATCTTAACTCATATTCTTCTTATCCTTCTGATTCACTCGTCAATTATGTCAATAATATGACATCATACAAAGCCACGCTGGTGTATAACCCCTCATTTTATATTGGCTAAAGCTTTCATCCAAAAGTTACTGCTATAGCAGCCCATGTTCATCAAATCTGGAGAACATAATCATTAGTTCAGTAGCAACTGAACAAGGTCATAAGCGATTACAAGTGAAATGCAGATTAAAAGTGTCTTCTTGCCCATGAGATTGAGGGGGGTCATCCGTCATGTTTAATATGTAGCACCTGCATATGAAGGTGCTCTCATAGAATTTTTAAATCAAACGCACTGGTACCCATATGGTGGACTTGGATTTGAGGAATGTGGCGTTTAGGTTGATTCTTACAGCTCACTGGAAGCAGCACTCTATTATCCACGTTTCTCATTTATTCTCATTTAAGGGGAAGGACCCAGCAGTTCTGGTGCCAAATCTAGTAAAGAGATTGGAGGAGGCTAAAGTTGATAGAATTAAAGCATTATTGAAATCTTGTTGTTTAGTACAATACTCATTGTCTGGAAGGGGTTTCAATCATAATAATATAGTTAGTTCAGCACCTGTGACTGCAACTATGGTGGTGAGTTGGTGGAAGCCTTCTACGCCCTGTACCCCAATGCTCACTGACTTCCTAGAAGATCTCCACTCCCTTGGCCATCAAGTTAAAAAAAAGCTCACAAGAACGTCACCCTCACCCAAGTTTCCGGTGGTGGTGCTACCCCTGTTTAAAGAAGGAATGATAATGTAAGTCTGGGTAGCACTTCCTATACCTCAATGTGAGAAAATCCTGTTTTTGTAAAAAAAAGGGGTAAAGAAGGTGACCATTCATCTCATATTCTGAGTGCAATTTAACCCATGTGGTAGATAAGTTGTAGATGACGGCCTACTTTATGAAGATTGTTCCCTAACTCCCCTTCTCATCAACCAGAAGTTGGTGCAGAAAAATGGGGGTGATGTCTAGAGGTGGCGTCAGTAAGGAGCCATTGCCAGAGGAAAGGTTGTGGCTGTTACTCCCCCTTGAAAAACTTGGACTTCAATGTGAAGTTTCTTAAGGTTGATAAATTGGTGCCCAGAGTAGTTTAAATAATTCACTGTACGCTTGGGTTCAAAACCTCATCAATCCATTTCTTCTAAACTAGAAAAGGTGAGCCCATCGTCATTAGGTTTTGCGCGTATCAACTCCTTAAATACATGGAACTCCCTTACCTACCCTGGTCATGGGCGCAACAAGTCATCCACCATACAAAAAGTCGCTGATTTGTAAAATAAAATACATCAGGAGAAAAGTTTTTGTGACAAAGTTAAGCTTATGTCATTTGGCCAGGGTAGATTAATCCAGCATCGTGAATATTTTGGAATGACAATCTGCTTGAATTGAGTATGATAGCATTACCCTTGGTTCATTCAAATTTTATATCCCAAGCCCCAGCACTTAAGAAACAGTCCCCCACAGGTTCTATTATCAGTCAATTTTTATTCTTTGGACAATAATCAAATCTGCACGATGAATTTTTAAATTTTATTATTTAATCTATCCATTAGCCGCGTTCTTGCCAGGTACCATGTTTACTTGTCTTTGCAACGTCTGGGCCATAGTGGTCAGAATGCTTACTATGTTATCATCCCTATTTGAATGAGGATATCATTATGATGGTCTCCTGGGGTTGACTCCCATTTTGATGCTATGTGGCATCATGAAGTGGCCTTGCTCCTTGAAATGATTCCCTCCCAGTGGGCTAAATTTTGCAATCTGTTTGTGCTTTCAACCCCTATAGTTAAAAAATAGATTCCAGACCCCCTGAGATGATCAAGGAAACAACCTCTGAAGAGTCCGCAATTACCACTCTCGCAACCATGTGGTTGCTGATGGAAATGATAGCGTAATTGTCAATTGTTGTAACTTAGTTTTTCCCTCTAATTAGATACCAAGTTGTTTAAATGTTTATACCTCCAGTATTCTGGTTATGTTCTTGTGTCAAATCGCCCAGACTTACAATATAGTCTTAACTTTATTAGTAGGTTTCATGAAACTTTTCTATAAACTTAGAAAAAGGATATATTAAAGCTCTCTTTATTTTTCTAACTACAGCTTGTAATATTAAGAATCTATACCTAAGGTTTTTTAAAGCAAACTATCTTATAACAGATAGTCACAATTGCTAGCAGTTGGATTATTCTCTCTCTGGTAAATATTTTCAGCTCATTGAGAATTAGTATAATAACACTATCAACTTTTCCGGTGTAGAAGAGTCAAATTCTAAGGTAAAATCTATAAATACATAAAGCTTAATGAATCTACACCTTGAAATGACCTCGTGGATGTAATTTTCAAGTTATAATTAATGGTGAACTGGTCATTGAGACTTCATATTCTGTTCTGAGATTGGTGACATCTAACTGATTTTCAGCTATGTAAGAAGAATTTGATAAAGACTTTTCTTTCCAATAAATAAACTTACACCAATTTTAATTTAAATCTAAAAATTAACAATACCAAAACGCTAAAGCACAGCATCCGTCACTGTCCTCTGTTCCTAAGCCTGCTGCTCTAGTATGAGGCAGCGCCAAAGCTCATACTAACTTTTTTTTCTTATTGAAAAATGTATTTGGTTTGGTTCAATTAGTCCTCTCAAAATATGTGGGTATCTATAATTTTTTCAAGGGTTTTGCTTTGCATATCATGCATTTAACCAAATTTTTCCACACATCAGTGCTCTTTTACATTACCAAATCACTATTACAACTCTGAGTCAACTATGGGCGCTTATTCTAATATGCAACAAAGCATATATCAAGTTGGCAACTACTATGTTTGCGTAAAAAAGTATATATTTCAACTCATATAATGGCTATTTTATATTAGATTCTTTTAAGAATACGCCGCAGAAGCTGCACAAACCCCATTGATTTATAAGCATACACCAATACCATGACTGATATTCTCCTACCCACCAACAGAACAAAGGTAGCGAGTCTTGCCAAACACCACTCTCACCTCCATTTACAAATGTTGCATGAGGAGATAATGTTGGGGTTTTAGCCTATGTCTCAAGCTTCATATTGCACAAAACTGTCCCCGCTGGTGAAAAACGACTTGCAGATTCTTATGCTACTACTGATACTACCTTTACCACCCAGACATGTCTTAACAAATCCCCTATGTTATTAGGTTGCACTTGCACTTGAACATTTTTTTGCCACGAGCTGATAATGGACTCCAAATTAGCAAACATGTTTAACTTATACACTAAGAAGTAATGACAGTATATCATCACATATGCTTTTAATAGCAACTCTGATGCCGCACCCTCTCTAGCTACACATCCTTGAGGTAACTAACTGACAGTTCAACTCCTGCTTACTGGAGGTCAGTCCATCGTTCTATAGTCTCACCAACTCATACTCTCTTCAACCCTCAATCATCAATACATATTTAGTCTAATTAGGAGGAGACTTGGGTCACCATTATCCTTCAAGTACATCCCATTTGTTCAATAACCTCACTTTTATAATTTCCCAATATAATTAAACCAAAAATTCCTGGGCCATATTGGCTGAGGTTCTAAATTAGTTAAAACTATTAAACCATCTGAACACCTCCTCAAACGATTCCTAAATGGTATTCACTACACCCAATTCAACCTTCAAATTTTATGCTCCACAAACAAAATGCTAAAGCATTCCAAAGTGTCCATTAACTTTCTATTGAAGCAGCTTCCTCGCCAACTGTCATCCCCTCTGAAAGCTGTCGCCAATTCTGTTGTGATGCTTGAAGAGGGTCTAGCTCTCCCCACCATATAGTTAGACTTTTCTCTACAGGTAAGTGAAAACTCCTCAATTTGTACAAAAAAAAGCTAACTAATCCATCAGAAAATTTTAAGGCAGTGTCTCATAACCTAAAAACCAAAATCGCCTGCACCAATGTTGCCACCTTTGTCAAGCTCTCCAATGCCCAATCTAATCAAGCATGATCTTGCTGAATATTTCATCGTCCTTATAGTGGCAAACCTTTTTCAAAACTTCCTTGGATGAACCTAATTCACGCACTGCTGATGCACTATGCCCTTGATTTCTACCTTGTCCAGAATGTTAGTTGTCAGGATTTTAACCAGATGAATCCTTCCGATAGTATTCAAATTAGGGATTTCAGTTAGCCAGGTGTAATTGCCGGCTAATTGACTAGTTCAATACCATTATATGTTATATATTTGTTTGAGTTTTAGGTTTTGATGGAAGCTGTGTTCGCCGCTGAAATGCCATCTGAAGGTTGTTATGGGAGTTTCCAGTGGAAAGCTGATGAATCTGTTATGACTCATCTGAAATGGTTCCATCAACTAATTTGGAGAATCAGCGACTCATGCTGAGGATGCTTGAATTCCTATTAATTTATGAGTTTATATATGATTGACCAGAAACTTATGCTGAGGATGGAATGACCTAATTTAATAATTTGGTGATCAGAGTAGCAGATCTAGGAGGGAATTGCTATGAAGTATGAATAAAGAGTTTTATGATCTAATAGAGGTTTGGAATCAAGAGGCTGATTGGTTTTCTGGTAAATGATTGGCCAAAGAGCACTTGGGTGCAGGAGCCCTGAAAGTAGTATAAATAGTCATTAATTACCTCTAAATAAACATCTCTTGTCTGCCTATTTTTCCTATTTGTTTGAAGTAGCAAGAGCCACTAGAGTAGGGAAGATAGGATAGGAGATCCCTGAAGGCGCAGGTGATCATGCCTGGAGTGGACGGCGCTGCCAGCTCCCATACCTCCTCCTTATGAGGAACCAGTGGGAACCTGGCCAGCTGGCTACCAGTGGTGAGCTGCATAGTCACCAACCCTAGCAGGGTGCAGCGTGGGAGGTGCCATAGCCGCCCAAGAAGGGGGATGGACTTGCCAGGGCATGCCCAGATGGGTTGGTGAAGGGTCGCGAGGGTGGGGCAGTGTGGAAGCGCCTGAGCTGCCCAGAAAGGGGGCAGAACTTGCCGGGGCACACGCTGAGGACGCCTGGGGCTAAAGGCGAAGCAATTGGTAGCTATTTGGTAGGTTGGATGCAGGACTTATAGGGGTTGGTATGCCAATGAAGGCGAAATAGCAAAGGGCCATCAGTCTTCATACTTGTTGGCCTTGCACACTAGTGGAGCCCAAGGTCAATTTCGCAACATTAGTGTATGAGGAAAAACCCAAGGATACGCCCCTTACCCCTCCCCATCTGCCATGGTTGGATAGCGGTTCACCATGCCTAACTTATTGGTCTTGGTTCCTTTTTATTTTGATTCCATCTTTCTTACCCTGAAAGTTTCAGTCCTTTTTTATATTAGTTTACGTTTAAATAACTTAAACTGGGGGGTGGAAGGTGAGTTGGTAAGGGCGTACAGCTACCAACCTGAAGGTTGCGGGTTCAATTCCCGCCCTTAGCACATTGATCAGGGTGCCAGCTGAAGGAAGCTATTGGCGGTTAGTAGGTATAATAACACTAAAACCTTACCCATGATATAACCATAAAAATTTGAGTCCCAATATGGAGGTGGAAAAACTTTCTACGACAGAGTTGACCCTGATCAGGTTTCATGTTGTTTCTTTCTTTCAGTAATGCCTGTCCCCTGGTCAGCTTGCCTCAGTTAAATAAAAATAACTTAAACTGAGCTCTTAGTAATGTCCATCTCTGGGTAAGATTACCATTAATAATTAAAGAAAGTATCAAATTTTCCTTAAATGATATTTATAGCATATATATTTAATTAATATATGTTTATGTTGATCTTGTTGAAACAATATACTGTATTTGGGGACTTCAGGACCTTCTACTTTTAAGGATTGATGCTGGATTCTCAGTCTTTCTAAGGAGTTCACGCCTTTAAGATATAATTCTGGAAGTGTAATAAATTTCTAACAAAGGTCTTAATTTCTTATTCCTTGTAAATAAGTTGGTTACTGGATATATTAAGTCTTAAATATCATTGTCATGATTTTAACCAGATGGAATCCTCCAATGACTTGGTATTATTTGGAATGATATAGCCAATCCTGGTGGAATGGTTTATTGACTGAATTTCGTGTTAATTGGTTTAATTGCTAGTTAATTGATCCCTAATTTGTGTTGAGCCGAAATTAGTATTCCGCTGAGTTTGGTATTTAGGTTCAAGTGGGGCCAATAGGTGGCCCAAATTAGTAGAAGAATCACCGGTGACTTATAGTCAAGGATAATCCAATCTGTCAGCAGAATCAGTAGTTGACACTAATGTCCATTCATGGTCCATTGTGGGATTTCCTGCAGAAAGCCAAACTATCACTTCAGATGTTCACTGCCTATACTGATCCAATGTTGGTGGATCCAATAATTATGAATTTTGGGCAGCTGAGGATGTTTCCAGTGTATAATTTATTATCAAGATTAGACAAGAATAGATGTTGGTGAGATACTGAGATATTCCAAGTCAAAAGCAAGTGACCAAAGTTGTTTCCAGCGCATTATTATCAATTCAAAGGTCAAATCAAAATTTGACAAATAATTAGATTATTTAGATTATATGGTTCACCAGCGACTTAAGGCTGAGGATGAACCAAAACTAATTCAGACATCAGGAGGGATGGGGTGAGAGGGTTGACGCCAGGGAAGAGAATAGAGTAGAAGAAGAAGTGTAAGAAAAGAAGTGGTTGGTTGGAAGAACCAGTGGAAGAGCCAATAGTTCAGAGATGGGCGCAGTGACCCTTTTGTAAATAGTATAAAAACCTGACGCTTCTCTTTCAATAAACATCTCCCTTTGCCTATTCTAACTTTTGTTATAAGTTTATATTTATTTCGTTGGTTGTAGTTTATGTTAAAGGGGATCCCCAAAATGGCACGGGTGACATGGCAAGGGGTTAGCCAGAACTGCTATCCCCAAAACCTAAGGTGAAATGACAATTGCTGACTAGTCTTCATACTGGTTAGCCTGCCAACTAGCAGAGCCCATAGTCAATTTTCTGACAATCATCTACATTCTGGGTTAAGTATTTTTTAGTCCCAATGATTAAATTATGTTGTGCCTTAGAAAGTCAAATTCTTATTTATAAAGGTAAATTGCTCACATTTTTGATTGAGGAAACCAGTTTAGGTCAAATTATCTTTTGGTAAGATATATCATAAGAATAAGTGCACTATCATAAACAACTCCTTATAATTATCTTGTCAGAAAGTGAAAAAAGGCACAAATGAATTTTTATGCATCTGTTTCAGAAGATATAATGCTTTAAGTCTGCTATCGCTTATTTAGACCCATATTTCTGGTTGAATATTAAGAGTATGTCTAAGATTTATCCAGTTTGAATCTCAGCTTAAGGTTATTGATTTGTGGATAGTACCATATCACCAATATCAAACTTTATAAGGAGAAGCTTATTTAAGTTAGAGATTTGAAAGCTGGTTGAGGTGGGTAAAAGTGTTTGATAATGAAGCATATGCTTGCAGTAAATTTTTTTCTTAAAGCGAGGAAATTGTTTCTCAAGTACTGATTCACTAAAAAGGATTTTTAATTAGCAGGTAGAAGACGTATATCTACCACACTGAACTTGAAATGAAGACATACTAATCATCTTATGATAACACACTTGGTAAGCTAGTAATGATCATTGAAGTAGTGCATAAACATTGAAGTTTGGTGACAAAAAAGTTGATAAGTGGGGCAACTAACGTACCATTAGAACGTTATAAGGCCCTATTAGTAGCAAGATTTTATAGTAAAAATTTTATAGATTTAGGAAAAGTAACAGCTTTTAAACTAATTGGTATGTCAATTTCAAGATGGTGTTTAATAATTCTCTGCAACTGCAATTAAGGGTGGATAAATGCTGAAGTAAGAAAGGAGTTGTTTTTTCCATCACTACTGAAGCAAAGATAAACACTATCTATTTAGTTAGTTGGCTCACTCAAGGATATTAAAATAATGTCAGTTAAGTCCTGTAGTTAAGGATCCTAATACACGTATATTCAGATCATAAAGATAATGGAGGTTGATACCCCCAGAGGTTAATTCATTGGATTTGGAATGTTATAACTTAATATGTACATACATTTACTTATGACTTCATTAATTGTCTTTAATATTGAGTATTAATAACTTTATTTCCTTATCTAATTCTATGTCATCTTTGCGGCTCTATAAAAAACAGTTAATCCCTTATAAAATGGTGTAAGTGATAGAAGGGTCATATAATTGGAATCTCAACAACCAGTTAATACAACAATTTTTCACTAATCTAAATTTTCCTGGTAAGGCACCGTAGCTCATCTTGAATTTTTGGAGTTTCCAGTCCCAGGGACTAGTATCATCCTACCAGAGCATAGAGCCTAATTCTCAAGAGTCAATAGTTAAATAATAGACATTTGAGATAGTTCAATAGTATCTATACTCACAGTTTCAAATCAGTGTATGCTTTATAATATAATTCTTATAGATAGAAGACCAATATAGCTAGTCTGTTATCAAGGTCATTTATCTTGTAATTCTTAATAAGTAAAAATTGTTAAGAACTACTTTAAAATAGTCTTATATGTAAGGCTAAAATTTGGCTGCTAAAAACACAGCAAAATTTTCACGCTAGGTATACTATAATGCTGCTCCAGCTTAGAAATGTTATTTATGAAATAGGCAGCATGTTGAACTACTTGATCATAGTTGTGTTGCACTAGTATTATACATACCGTAACATCCCTTGCAAAAGAGAATATCAGGATATATTAGTTAAATTAAAATGAACTAAACAGGAGGGTGAAACATAGTGGTCATCAAGGAGCAAATGTTTGTTCTTACTATAGAATCCATCTAATCAGGACGCCATTTTAGATTTTATAAATGTAGTTCTTCTAATTTCTCAAATCTACAGATTCTGCCAATAACAACCAACAATTTCTATTGATATTTATTTTTCCACAAGATTACAAGGAACTTTGTAATGATGTCATTTTCATTTGTTTGCTAATATAAGTTAGACAGAATCTTAGGTGAGAACACGTGATAATTTAAGAATTGGTTCTTAAATTGTAATAATTTAGGGAAAATTATTTTTCAGATTTAACTTTGAGCGATCTAGCTATACTGTCATAAACAAGGCAGAACTAGTTATGATTTTCACAAAAAACCCAGAATTAGTAATTATATCATGATAACTAATGAACAAAAAACGTTACTAGTAAAAGTAGTTCTCTACTCAGAGCAATGTTTTCATTTTCTCTATATTGTAAACATAAAATTTAAAATAAACTATAATAGTGGTATAAAATTTACTTTTTTATGATATTGGCTAAAAATAACCTCAGTCAGGGAGTATAGTAGTTTTATTGGATTGGGATCAAGGATAAAATGGCAATGTGATTCCATAGTGGATTGGTATCTCACGATGTTAAAAAAGCATTTCATATGGGAATTTTAGCATCTATTTAAGTGCCTACCTTTTGCACATTATCATCAAATGGATACTATGAAATAACTAGTATATAAGTTTTTTTATTTTAAAATCAGTTTAAGAATTAAAAATTTATTTCATTTTTTTGTGAGAGAGTATACTAAGAATTTCACTTTAGTGCTATGTACTGAACATATCAAGCCAAAATCTAACGTTCTAATTTTTCCAGAGTAATTTAAATATTTCTTTAGATACCTGACGTGAATATGGTTAATGGTCTCTACTATTTTTTTATATCTTATAAGGTAATTGCATTTCCTTATCAAGTCATTACAAGTTATCCGTCCAACACTGATATCAGCTAATAACTCTAGCATTATTTTTTGTGAAAAAAAAGGACACAATCATATTTAAAACGGTTGTAATTCTTTTGTTATCCTTTAAGAAAAGTCTTTATGCAATGACAGTCTTAGATATAATTTATACCATCATCTATTATAGAAAATATTTTCTGAGCAGATTTTTTTTGTGGCATTATAAGAATCTTCAGATGGTTCATCTGTTTATTAGAGTATTAGTTCAATAGCCTCAAATTCTCAAACATACATTGTCTTGAAGGGAGAACTACTAATATTGAGGTGGTAAGTATCTAATAGATCATCTTTTCATCATTTAGAGATAAGTCCCTGTATAATGGATCCAATGTGGTCAGTTTACAATATAAATAATAAAGTCCCATTTTCTTGCTCAACTGTCCACTGGTAGAGGTGCCACATAGCTTTAAACTATTGTTAAATGCCCATCATCTTTGTTGTCAAGGTTTTCATATGGGCTTCCTCTATTTGTCGCCTCCCTCTGAAAGGCCATTGCAAAATCAGTTGCAGTCTTGGCCAAAAGTTCGCCCCCTCCTGTCCTCCTCATTATTCACTTAAAACATTAAAAACACCTCCACATTTATTGAGCTTATATTTAAAATGGGATAAATTGTTGCTGCAGTCACAATTTTTACCCCATGAAAAGCTGACCAGCAACAATATCGCCACCTTTACCACCTTCCCTAAATTTTTGCCTTGAGGCTGAGAAAGCTTTATGAATTCATCACTATCCTCCTCATAAAAAGATTGAGTTACAAGCCCCAATTTACTACCTTGACCCTCATTTAGAGGATGCACCTATGGCTTTTCTCTTGGCTTTATTCCAAACCATGTCCGCTCCAGATGAGGACATGAGCCTTTCCAATCCCCCTTCACCCTCCGCCATGTATGGCTAGCATTTTACTGCTGCCAACTTAGTTCAATATCTTAATTTCAGTCAGTTCAAGTAATCTACAACCTGTTCTGGCCATTTTTTATTTATTTTTAGATTAATTTCTCCACTGAGCTTAATTATTTCCATCTCTAGTATTCTAATAAAATTAATAAAGGTTTTCACCACATGAAAATATAAGTTGCGTCCATTATCACACACCTGGACTTGTGGATTTCCAAGATGGGTGAATATGTAATTCTGTAATAAATAAGAGAGGAGTCTTTCTTTCGCTCAACATCACTATTGATTAATTTTGAATTAAATTAATTTTCCACCGCAGCCTTGTTACATCAGTTTTCCATTTTATGTTATTGGATCCACCACCTGCTTCCCAAGTGTGGGGCAGCGGTGATACACTTCTCAGTGTTTTCCATCTTGCAGGGAATCAAATGTGGATGAGCTCAAATATTCCGCCAAACTCTACTGGATGATTTGTCTCTCCACAGGACAAAGAGCTTCATCTTGCATGTATCCGCTAAACTTGCCCCCATCCTCTCACCCTCCTTAGATCCATCATTCAATTTTGCCTCCATGTCGACTACAGGCGTTTATTCCCATATGCTGACAAAGCAATAATCAAACTTGCCCCATTGCCTTCGCACCAGCTGGCGTTATTGATTTCCGCCCTTTTTAGGGCTAAATTGACATAAATTTCTAAGAGGAGGAGGATGCTGCAGCGGCGGCGTTGACTCCTCTAATTTATAAATTAACCCCATCCCTACTACCCGCACTTGTCTCCATGATGACACCATACTGGTGGTGTCATTTGCTAACCTCTCTTTGAATCTCCTGTTTCAAATTTTGCATAAAGATTGATGTAGAACCTTTTGGCTTATGGCACTCAGCTCAACCTAGTCTTCACCGTTACTTCTAGTGCAGAGCGCCTTTCTGCCCCTCATACCACTGCTAATATCATCCCAAATCACTCTGTCATTGCCCAACAAATCCCCACGTGCTTGCATTGCTGCAGCACTGGAGCATTTCTTTTAGGCTTGTGTTGGTAGCCTTGACGGATTTGTCACCTCAGTATTGAGCTTGACCATACTAATAAGTCCTGCCCCATGCCGCTTCACCTGTTACTATTTCTGAACCTTTTTCAGTGGCATCTGAATGGGTTTTTTAAGCCTCCTCCAACCCAAAATTCTTGCTCACTGGGCCAATGGGGAAACCAGCCCCCACCAAAGCATCCAGCCACACTCACCACCCTGGGTTCAACCCAACCAATCAGAGTCAGGCTTGCACCACTGTTTGCACCTAGCATTACCCATTTGCCTACTACCACCCACCCCAAATCTGCCTCCACTATTCGCATGAACCAAAATCCTTGGGACATTTGAGAAAAGGTTGATGAATCAGGTGAAATTGTCACAAATGAGGATGATGAATCCGGTGAAAATCTCATTCTAGCTTATTATGAATGGGCTGAATTTTATAATTTTGATTTTGACAAAACCCTCTCACCCAGACGCTATGCTCCTAAACCCAATGCCATCTCCTTCCAAAGTGACCACCAGCTTGCCTTAGCAGTGATGGTCTCACCCCACTGCCACCACTTCTGCAAAGCAGTGGCATTACAGCTGATCAATTCCATTAAGGGCTGAGCACAATCAGCTTCCCCCTGATTCTAGAGCAGTGCAGGAGCAAATCAACAAATTTACAAGTGATGCAAATAATGCTTTGTGTATGTTGCGAAACTAGCTTTATTCAACTCAACCATTAAAATCACCCAAAAAACTATATCTAGTTTGGCCCAACTCCTGGATGCCCACCTTCAAGCTGAACATCATGTTGCAGAGTTAGTTTAGACTATCTTCCAAGCTAACCTTAAGGTAAGTAACCAATATTTTACAAACCTCCAACTCCACCACGCTGATGCCCAACGCTCTTGCTCTTGGCTTTTGTCTGCTACTACAACAGTTGTGATTCTATCATGAAAAATAAGCCTGAAAAAGAGCTGCCTGACCCACCCTCCCCTTCTGCCATGGTAGATTAGCGATATTCTTCTCTCTGCCTGGTTGGGAGTTTGTTTTGTTGTTCTATTTTGTTTTGGTTCTTTTGTTTGCTCTATTAGTATTGGTAATGTCCATCTCCTGGTTGGAGTATCTCAAAAAAATTTAAAATTTTTAGTTGTAATAAATAAGAATTAGCGCTTTAACAGTAGGTCTGTACCTTATTAATAAATTGTACTTGTGTTTAAGTTCAATAAATTTTAAAAAGTCAAAAACTTATAACAAAATCATATGATTCACATTAGATTTAAGATGATCTAAATCTTTTATTTTAGACTTTTTAAAAGGTCTGAAATAATGTATAATAATTGAACTTGACAATTAGATCAAAGCTAAACCAGTTAAACATATATTAGTATCTTTCATAAGCTTGGGGGTATGACCCATTCTCAATTTTTCATTTAATATATAGAAAACGTATGGTTTATTTTAAACTTTGTTTCTTTCTATCCATCCCTAACAAAAACTCTAAAAATTATCTTGAAGTTATATGATATATGAAAATATCAAAAACATAATCTGATGCAATATTTAACAGCAATGATTTAGCATAAGCCTTGAACTTTCTTTAGCTTCAATAACTAAAATTGAAGCCAATTTAAAAGTATATAAAAAATACAAAAATAGACACTTAATAAAGTTAAAAATTACAAATGTCAACACTATCACTGCCTTCTGCCCCAGCTTGAAGTGGTGGTGCGCCACCATCTGGCATATTTCGCTGTTGCTGAAGTGTGCCCAGGCTATCTCTGCTAGCTGTCTGAATGCTACCAGGCTTTTTTCCCCCATCAGGACTTGGCCAACTACTTTGCAAGCTCTCAGGTAGTGCTCCTGAGCCCTTTGGTGCTCCCACAGAGCAATTTGCATTTCAGCCTCCAAGTCAAATACAGGAATATCTTCCCATATGCAAGCGTGGCCATCATTTAGATGGCCATGGTAGTTTTTAAACCTTCTAGCTCATTTGATTTCCGCCCCTTTAAGGTGTATTTCGACCTTGGCTTCCACTCTGAACGTAATGCAGTGGCAGAAGTCAAGCTGCTTTTATTTGAAAACCCACACTCCACTATCTGACCTGACTCCTAGATGATGCCACTTTAGCAAAACAGCTATTCAGGTTACTCTACCACCTTTCCCCAAATGCCTCCGCCATTAACTCATAGAGGGTAAGGCCATTTATGGCGCAGACCTCATGTTGCAGTTTGTGGTTCCAAATATGGCAGATTGTCTGGCAGGGCCTTGCGCTTTTGCAACAATCTGCCCATTCCATTGTGAAATCCACCTTACAATCCCCCTTGCACGGTGATCAGATCTGCCCCTGATCACCCATTATGAGCATGCGTCAAGAACAGCCACGTCATTTGCCCATTGTGCTTTTAAATCAATCATTTGAAATGGAAGTGACACAAAGTTTCTGCCTCTACTGCTCTTCTGCTCCCCCTCTGGCGTCGCCTCAGCTGCCATCTTGCCCCAATTTTCTGAATGGGGATTGGTCTTCCCGCCTCCAACCTCTGGGAATTCTGGAGCTGCTGCTTTAGAAGCAGCCAATAAAATTTTACAAAAAAATAAAAATTTTGCCAGATTTTGGAATTGTGATTTGATGACTGGATCAGTTTCAGCTGAGTGGCCGTGGTCAACAGTATGCAACCAATTAGCTCCTGCCACTGCACTGACTCTGGTGGCTGGCCCAGCGAGTCTGAGATAAATCCATTCAAGTGCTTCAAATGGATTGACAATAGAGAATGGTTTTTAATGTCAAGCCAGATTTTTTTTAAAAGAAATTTTTTATAAATCCTCCCAATTTGCGCTCTCACTGTTTTCTCTCAAAATCTGGTTTTTCTAAATAAAAAATCTAAATAAAATGGACGTGGAGGCTGCAAATGCTCCTGCCAACAACCTACCTCGCCGCCAGCTTCATTTGGAGATTGAACCCCTCATTGAGGGTATTCCTTTCCTACTTCATCTATGATTTTGATTAGGATGCAACTTATGAAATTGAGGAGCTCACATTTTGTGCAAGCCACACTTGTATCAACTTAGCAAAAACTTTTCTTTTTTCCCTAAATATTAGCAAACCTGCCAGCACATCAAGTTGCTAACTTTTGTGCCAGCTCTTATCACTTTTGCTGAGCAAAAACTTGCTCAATACGTTGAGGAAATGGACACTGCTGGCCTTATAAAAAAATAAAATTCACAATTATACCTCCTTAAGCCTCATGCCGCTGATGCCCCTACCCTAATATTGTCTGACATGGGCACGCCAGCTAAAGTGGGTGCCAGACAAAAATTCCCCAAAGCTTTCTCACCTTCTGAAATGGCTTTCTAGGCTGTTAGCTGAGTTGCCATATTGAGAAATATTTTAATTTCTGATAATCCCTTTGTTTGGCTTACTTGCAAATAAAGATTCGTGCTGCTCCCCCTTTTGGGTTGGGCACAACTAGTGTAAAAAAAGATTTAGCATAAGCATTATCATCACCCTATACCTTGTCACATGGATATATCGTGCTGCTATATATTAACATCTTGGATACATTAAATAAGTTTCCTGGATGATTGCGTCCTTAGTGAACAGAATAGAAGCATCTTCTCATGCTTTAGCTCAGCTATATGAATAGCCACAACGCTGCATTTTCAAAAGCATAATTGTCATATTTGATAAAACCTGTTTGCCACTTTTGCGTTCTGAACAGCAAAAGGGACGTTATCACAGTTTGGTGTATAATTATTTATAACATGATATACTGGGTCACTTGAGAGGACTGAGCTAGGGTGCCTAAAAAACCAGACTAATTGTTTTTCTTGACTATAGTGGTTTTATAGGTATTATTAGTAATCATGACTTCTTTGTCATCTGATTATGATAAAGTGTCTAAGAATCCCGTACTTATACCACTGTATTATCTAATTCCAGTAATAAAGATCTCTAAGAGTTAATAAAGCTTTTGTTCTCCTCAGTGTTCTAAAGTGCTATGTGCAACTAATACTATTGGTACTCATTATGAGAGTATAAGGTGATGCAGCCATTAATTTTATGAGATATCTAAACAGCAATTCTTCTAGTTTCATATTCCTAAAATGTTTTTCAACATCTTTTGAAAAATCATCTTTATCATCTCAGAATTATAACTTATACAGCAAGTCATGAAGGCGTCCTTCTTTGTTGATTATTAGGTAAACGACAAGCATCTGGTACAAGCTGTTAGTATTATGATGCCAAGTACCAGTCCAAATTATACTTTCAGATCATAAGGGTGTAACTTAATGTTCAATAATAAAGTCATCCAATGTGTTCTTTTACGTTTCAACAATTAAAAAGTTTGTAATTTTTATTGCCTCAAAGGATGTGCTGTAAAGGTAGAAGTGGTAATGCTTTACAGTAAGTAAAATTGAAATACATTATTTAAAGGTGACATAATTATCCTAGAATTGTAAACGACATTTTCTATAGTAAAACACTATATGGTCAATTCTATTATAGTCTAGTTGAGAGAGGATAGCTCTTGCAGAAATTATGCAATGTTGTTAAAGAAAAAACTGCTTTGGGTAATCCAGGTGCTTTTCGAATGATAGTTTCTTCAGGATAACTTATATCATACAAAAAGAATTTTTTTTCTCAATTTTCTAAAACAGACAGTTTTTGGTCAAAAACAAACAAAGACACACTTAAATGAGCTAAGTATATGATTTAACTGAGATAATATTCCTATCATTCGCAGAAAATCTTAAATGAGTATAAGTTAATAGATTCATTCATCTCATATAGTGCTTTAGTTTATTCAAGGGTTTTTAAATTCCATTTTCAGTATGCTAAGTTTCAAGAACCTTTACATTTTATAAAACAAACATTTCTTCATGTTGAGGTTATGTGAGACTTGATGAATATCTAAGAGATCTTAAAAATTTACCATTTTTGTGGAACATCTTTTATAATACTATTTCATCATCCTAGTACACAAGTGATAGCTGAGCTTATAACCTTAAATGATGCCATTTATAGCTTTCTGTAATGAAGCTAAGGCGTTATAATGGCCTTGGGGTAAGTACAGCAGCTAAAAGAAGTCCTCTGAACTAATTTAGGAACATTGCTAATTTGTGTTACTATAAGATAATGTAGTCATTAACCATTGACAAGCTTTATTTAAGAGAAATAATGATACCAGAGAGACTTAATTGATGTCATCAATTTCTGGCTGGGGGTATTAGTCTTTATTATTTGACTTTTAATCTACTACAATAGAGGGAGTGTGCCCCAGTGATAGAGTATGGACTCAATGACTACTGAACCCTAAGTTTAATCCCTGTAAATGGTTTGGTAGGGATGATCTATGATTAAGTTGGCGTTATGCATCAATGGCATAAATCAAAATAGCGAATAGCAAGGCAGTTCATAGAGTTCTTGGCATATCAGAATGTTACACATGGAGGTTGACCAGAAGTTATTCCAATCCCATTATTTTCAAATTTATTTATTATTTAACCGTAGTGGTATAAATCTTAGGCTGTCTCAACACAGATATAAAATCTATTAAAATACAGTTTCATCCACTTTTCTGTTTTTCACCTGAAATGGACAGTATTAATTTCAAACTAAAATCTGAGTTTAGGTACTTTAAAGGCATAAAGTTTATTAATTTTAGGTTTCTAACAACTTCTTAAAGATTTATTGTTATATAATTAACCTAAAACTTCAACTTTTAGGGTAGGTAAAAACTGATTTGTATTAAGGTATCTTTATAATTAGAATGAGAAAAAGTATTTAAGATAATATTTGGTATGTTTTAAGGATCTTGATGTGTCACTTATGAAAAAAGATCCCTACCTTAGATAAAAGTTTGGAAAACGTCTTTTTTGGTATGAACAACTCTTATCAAAGATGTTTCAATTATAAAAAATCTTTTTGTTAAGATAATTTTGAGGAGGTGGAGTTTTATTAGGAAACAATGAATTAAAAAATAGAATGAAAACACTAAAACGGTTAAATTCAAACCTGAGAAATTACAATAGAATTAAATATACTATTGGAATTTCCAAAAATTTCTTCAAGATCTTGCATAAAGGCGCATAACAAATAATAAATTGACTATGAACACTAATAATAACTATAATTATATTGGCATAGCAATATAATACTCAATTCCTTATTGATAAATAATACAATATGGTCGTAACAAAAGAAAATTAATTTTAATAGATTATCCTCCAGTTCAATGATTATAAAATAAAAAAGTCGCCCAATTATTTATCAGGCAAATCTGGTTCTCATGCTTTTTCTTGGAGTCCTTCTAAAAGAGAGATATAAGAAAGAGAAACCAAAGCCAATGCTTTCAGACTTATAATTTCATCAGCTAACTTCGCAGGGCTAACTCATTGGTTTCAGGAGAAGAAGAACTTAAAATGGGTTGTAGGTTTGAAGGTGAAATGGGATCAGGCCATATAGAACCTAACTAGGAAAGACCTATTAAATGTTAATATTGACTCTATGTGCTAACATAGCACTAGGTAGTATTAATTTAAACAACTTGAGTCTAAAGAGGTCTTCTTTTGAATAATAGCTACAAGTATTCCATTTTGTCCTTTTGACAGCGTCATTAGTAGCAGGAAAAGTAGAAAGTAAAATATTGATAGGTACCCTTTAGCTTGTTAAGTCCAGCAACTTTTTGATTAAAAAATCTTTTTGTTATTAAATATAAAAACGCCCAGGTTACAATGTCTCATAAAACATGTTTGTAAAGGAAAAAAGCTGTAGTTTTGGCAGTAGTTTTCAGTATGGAAAGGCTTTTGATACGTTTAGAAAATAATAATAATATAGATAAAATAATTTACCGGTGTCCATACATTGCTCAAGGAAGAGGATCAACTAAATCATTACTTATGGTAATAAAAGTTTCATAAGGACTAATTTAAGTTTAATTTAGTATTATTGGGGCCTTGTTTTTGGCAAATTAAGTAGGAGTTAAGAACATCATCTAAGGTTTCTGCCATTTTCCCAAAAGCTTCATTCTTTTAATCATAAAAGAATTTTAATAGTTTCTCCATGACCAGTAAGTTTATGGGCTTCCCTTAAAGTATTAGTCCTAGCATAAGGACAGATAAAGACAACACCACTACCAATTTTCATAAAGCAAGCCAAAATTTTGATCTGAATGCCATTAGTCATATTTTTTAACTATTGTTAAGATCCTCTAGACTTCTGATCCCCGAGTTCAGGTCTACCATTTAAATCATAAAGCTGATTTCTTAGAATTAAACATGTTAATATTGATAATTCAGATAAACCATCAGAGTATTTGAAGAAAGCTTTGGCATGATGAACAATCAAAAAGTCAGAAATTACATCGATGAATCCCCCTCAGGTTGGGACCATCTAGTACTAAAAAAGAAAAGTCAAAATTTTGAAGCTTTTAAGCCCATTAAGCCAGGCGCCTATCTGGATCTTACATTTGTTAAAGCTTTTTAAAGAGATACCTTGGGTTTCAATTGTAAATTATAGAGTCAGTTAAAACCAAAAATGTTTGATAGCTAATAACATGGCAAGAAATTATATTTTGTTACACTGTAGTTACGTTCAGCCTTATTAAGGGTTTTGCAATAGTAAGCAATAAGATAATCTATAAATATTAGTATCATGCTTATCAAGTATCGTTCTAACAGTAGCATCACTAGAATTTGTAAAAAGGGAAAGGCTTAGTAAAGTCAGGATGAGCTAAAATGGGAGCAGTAGATAAAGCGTGGTGCAAAAGGTCAAATGATTGATTTTGGATTTTTTCCTATAGAAGTGGGTTTCTTTATGTAACAAATAAACCAGAGGCTCTTCAATCTCAGCAAAGTGGGGAATAAATTGGCAGTAATAACCAATCATCTCAAAAACACTAAATTGTCCCTTAAACTTTTAGGGATAAACATGTCCTTAATAGTGATTACTTTTTTTGACAGATGCAATCTTCCTTCCCATTTGACCTTGCATCCAAAAAAACCATCTCAGATTCAAGAAAGGAACTCTTAGAAGGTTTTATTTTTTCCTGATGAAATCATCACCAAAGTTTTTAGATAATCTATGTGTTCAGTAAAATTTTGAGAAGATACAGTCACATCATCTATGTAAACATGAATGTAAAAAAGTTTTAGGTCAACAATTAAATATAATAGCTCTTTGGAAAGTAGCAGGGGCGTTACAAAGCCCTTGTGGCACTGGGTTGGCTCAACTAATCCTTCTCAAGAGATTAGAGTGCATTTTTGGAGGTTGTCAGGAGCCAATTCGATCTATCAGTACCCACTAGAAAAATCCAAAGAAGAAAAAACTGAGATTATAATAACAATTGATGAGAATCATCTATGTATGGGGTAATGGGTGTGAATCTTTTTTAGTGATAGTATTTGTTTATCAATTATGATTAACAATTCTATACCTAATATTTTTTCAAACTAAAAAGCAAAAGAGGGGCTCAAGGACTTTAAGAAGGGGTTAAAAAAATCTTATAAAAGTTTTTATTTCAATATAAACATGTGCCTCCTCAAATTTAAGCTTTTAAAAAGATAGAGTTTGAATAGGGGGCATCCCCAGTTTCAACCTTGTGTTGTTCCCCTTTGTTAACTTAAAGTCTTATGACCCATTAGAGAAGACATCAGAATATTTTTAACGAGAGCTTTAGCTGTATTTAACTGGTTGAGACTAAAATAATCTCCATAATTGATTTCTCCAAAAAAAAAGATGATTATCTTTTGGACTTAACTTATGTAATTCTCCAGAGTCAGTAAAGAAAAGCAACTTTTCTATAGGAACAGAGTGCACATAAGCAATAGGATCCTTTTGGTTTGAGTTCATGGTTTGATTATTGAGATTAGCTAAAAACTTAATTATTAGTTCTTCATAAGCAAGATCAAGAATCCAAGGACACGGCAGGGCCTCTAGATTGTAAGGAGTAATACAACCCAATAATCTAGCACTTGGTCCTTTGGCAAAAATATTTGAATTCCAATATTTTCTAAAACTTGAAACTTAGTTGGGATGTTATAAGTATGTTAAAAAATATAGGCATTCCTTCTTCTGCACATACAGAAAGGTTAGAAAGGATAGTTTTTGGATGCAATAACAATTATTCAAGATAATTTATACAAGTAGGATTTTCTAGCAATCATTTGTGTTGTTTAGACCTTCGTTTTTGGTAGATCATCATTTAATATTTTGGCACGTAATACCCAATTATAAAAAACTTATCTGTATGGCTGATGATAGCATTAAAATAAGTTAAGAACTTTATCTCAAAAAGAAAAACAAATAATTACTTTAAGCACAACAGCGGCGGTCACAACTAGTTATTTAGGTGCATAGAGATTGAGTAGTAAACCCTTAAGGATTTGGTATGCAGGGCTGGGCAGTCCAATAGAATTGGTTATGGTTTAAATTGGAGCAATTTTAATCTTTTAAATAAGTCTGGATGAAATCACGTTCATAAGAGAACACATATCAATAAAAGCTATAATATTCACTCAGTGTACCACTACATCGACCTGAGTTACATCATTTAAAAAAGATGAGGAACTGAAAATATAGGGAAGCCCAAAGCGTTTTTAATTGTAGAAGGATAAAGAGGAAAGTTTTTATCAGCTAATTCTTTCAGGACCGATATGTCTCCAGGGGCAAAAACTATATAACAATTATTATATGATCTATCATTTGAGATCTAAAAATAAGAAGGTGGGTCGGAATAAGGAGCCTCATGCCCTATGCTGACTTCTCTTTTTTGATTCAAGGCTTGTTTTTCTAACATTGATTATCATCATGGCATTGGAACCCACAATAGGTACATGAACCTCTTCTCTCTTTAGTCTTAATGTTAGGGGATATTGCATGGATTTAATTTTTAGATTTAGATGTGGAAGTATGATGCACAGCCCCATATGAAGTTTCCATTAGGGCTTCCTAATATCAAGTACTGAGCGGAAATTTACCTTATGCTCTTAGAATTTTGTATATAGTTGTTTCTAAGTAAATAAAGCAGTTTGCAAGGCAGAAATGGCATCATACAAAGTAAGGTAATCACAAGTTACTAAGTTCTGAGCATCACAATAAAAATGTAAAGCAAATTCTTGGATGGGTTTTCAACAATTTAAAAGATATCAATAAAGTTTTCTTTGGCTAGACAGAATTAAAAAATTCCAAACTCCATAATAAGGGAGGTTTAACCTGAGCACAAGAGATATAGTCTTATGATTGAGGTACCATAGTATCTAAAGCAGTTACTTGTAGGCAGTAAGAGAAACCTTGAGCTTTTTAATGGATTGGTAGCAAAATACATAGCTCTTTCCTATTAATAAAAATGACTGAATACTTTTCTCCATCAGTGGGACATGTTTGCTTAACAAGGTGGATATAAACACAGAGTCTTCTTAAATAATAAATTACAGCTGAATTAATTACTGGTTCAAGTACAGATGGTTCAGCTTTAGGAAAATTGACTTAAAATTAAGGCGGTCTTTTTTTTACTTAGGATATTGAGATCCACATGTAAGTGGCGAACCCATTGATTTAGATTTTCCACTGAAAGATAAGGTTCTGTATATAAGTTAAGAGAGTGGATCTTTGTTCTTCTTTTTGTTAATTATCAGCACCTATTTTTTTAAACAATTGAAGAGCCGTTAAAGAATAAAACTGAGTTTCTAAAGTTGTTTAGTTCTGTTCATAGGGATGATGGACATTTCTAATTCCAGCCAACAAGTTTGGAGATTGATGTTTACTATCAAGAGACTGACCCTCAAGGGTAACGAACATCTATAAGCTATCTCTCTAATTTGTGTTTTCAAAGCTTAAACTCTATGATTTAAAGATTAGCCAATTCATAAATGGGAAGTGTAGTAGATAAACCTGGGGTCCTGGGAACGAGTAAAATGCGGGAAACAATTGCATTGGAAGGAACAAAGGTCATCTAGGACCAGCCAGGGCCAGTAACCATGGATGAGGAACAATTAAATCTGGCCGGAATCTGAGTTTCAGAGGGACCTAGGGCCAGAAGTGCCATCTTTAACCGTGATGAGACTATCAAATTGACTAAGTTGATTATCTAATTTTTCAAATCTTTAATTATAATCATGTTCCAATAGTTGTAAGTAAGCTCTGAGTGCACTTTTAATATTATAATTTGTTGGTTACAAGGGGTAAGTGCTGCTTTAGCCTCTTGAGTTTATTAATTGAACTTTTCTTTCCACTTGAGTTCACTTTCAAGCGATTTAATTAAAATAATAAGTTTAAATTTTACCACCGCCACCTGGCCACACTCTTTTACAATTTGCCCGCAGGTCAGCCGCCTGATGCTCTGATATGGGGTAGCAGTGCTCCACCACCTAGCATTTTCTGCCCTGCTGGTAAACGCATTTACATGAGGTCAAATAGCCCACCATCTTCATCCAGCCATTTTATCCCCCTCGAATTTAGCACTCCACCTGGCGCATGTCCACCTTTCTTGCCCCCATCCTCTTGTCCTCCCTAAATCCACAATCTGATTTTGCCTCAGAGTTGACTATGGGCTTTTTTCCCATATGCCAACAAGGCAATTATTGTATTTACCACCTCTGCTTTTGCGCTGGCTGGCTTTATTGATTTCCACCCTTTTAAGGGCTATTTCAATATTGGATTCCAGATGGAGGAGGCTGCTGCAGCGGGTTCTACTCCCCTTATTTTTTAAAAATAATCCCATCCCTAAAACCCAAACTCGCCTGCCTACAGATACCACAATGGTGGTATCCTTTGCTTCCCTTCCCACAGACCCTAAGTTTTGTACAATCAGCTTATAACAGGGATTCTGGCATATGGATCTCAACCCAACCTCATCTTCACCGTTTTTTCCGGTGCAGAAGGCCTTGCTGCCCCGCATTCAATTGCCACCATCATCCCACACCACCCTGCCATAGCCCACCAAATCCGCCCATGCTCATATTGTAGCAGCACCTGAGCATTTTTTGGGCTCAGGTGGATAATGGTCACCAAATTTGTCCCCTCCGTTTTGGTCTCAGCCACTCCAAAAAATCCTGCACCTGCGCCACTTCCTCTGATGCAGCTTTGGAGCCACATTCAGCGGGTTCTGAATGGGGCATTTTGCTGCCCAATCCCACCCAACAGTCTTGCTCGATGGGACAGAGTGGGAATTGGCCTCCACCAAATCAACCACCCACATTAACCCACCCAATTCTACTCCCACCAATCATAGTCAGGCTTGGACCACTATTCGCTCCCAAGCAACACATTCACCCACTACCTCCCACCCAACTTCTAATGCCACTATTCTTGTGAACCAGAATCCATGGGACCTATTGGCCAAGATTGACAAGTCAGGTTACGTTATTTTGAGTGAGCAAACTGGTCAATCTCTCAGCCAGTTCGATTATGGTCAGGCCAAAACCTTTCCTCTCTGATTTTGATGATACCCCACCCACTAAACGTTTCACTACTAAACCTAATGTCATCCCCTACCAAAGTGACCATCAGCTTGCCTTAGCTGTGGTGGCCTCACTCCAGTGCCTAAACATATGCAAAGCAGTGGCCAAATCAGTGGCTCAATACCAAATATGGCTGCCCAAACTCTACTTCCCCCATTTTCCCTAAATCTCTCTGTAGCGATATCTCAAAACTATTTGAAGATGCTGAAGCTGCCATCATGCATGTCACTAAACTAGCAGATTTTAACCCATCTGCTAAAATCACCCACCAGAGTATCCCCAATTTTACCCAACTCCTGAAGCCTGCATTCAAGCCAAACTTCACTTAGCGGAATTCATTAAAGCTGTATACTGCGCTAATCTGGATGAGGAGTTGGAGAACTCATACTACAATGCCATCCACCCACACTAAGCTGATGCCTCAAAGCCCTGGTTCTCAGCTTTAATACATCTCTTCAACCAAAATGACAATAGTCAAGGCGAACTTGTCTGAAGACGAACTGCCTGACCCCTCACCCTCAGCCATGGTGGGTTAGAGGTTTCCGCTCCCCACCTGGTTTATTGTTTTGTTTTGTCTTCCTGATCATTCTTTTGATTGGGTCATTTTATTTTATTTTGGTTTTTGAGTTTTTTTACTGTCTGTCCCCTGGTTGGCATACCTCAAATAAAATTTAAACCTGTTGAGTTTATTCTTTCTGAAAATACCAGCAACATCTTCTTTGTTTGAGCAAGTTAGCCCTGTAGATTCGTTACCACCCATCAATTTTAATAGCCTCTCTGTTTCTAATGGCCAAAGTTGAAGGCAGTCAAATTTAAACTAAACATTTGAAAATGAAGTTGTTAGGACAGTAAGAATTGACGTTGTATCTTGGTGATGTAATCTCAATATTTTGAGCAAATGTTGATAGTGAGATCCACATTATGTTGGAGATACTGCTCAGTTTGAGCTAGTCCCACTTTAGCGTTGGCAAGTATAGCAGATTCTTATATTGCCTTATAGTGGAGGAAACTATGATGCTAAGGGTTGGTTAAAGAGGCCTCTTGGAAGAAGGATCATATCTAGTTTTACTGATAGTTGCAGACATCAGAAAATTGAATTTAATATGCAGAATCTTCAGGTCTGTCAATAGGTAAATTTAAAATTTATAATTTGCATTTCATTAATATTGGGACAATGCATTTCCTGTTAATTGGTATTCACCTACTGTGAAATACTTGTATAGTCCAAATAGGAAGATGAGGTCTTGCTAGAATTATATTTGGGTATAAAATTATGCTTTCATTGAAGGCCTCAGAAGTAAACCTGTAATAACGCAAAAACAGTTGTAATTTGTACTGTAATCTGAGTTCAAGTACTTTGAAAGCATCAATTTAATTAATTACAAGTTTTTATCAACTTCTTAGAGAGTTTCTTGATAAGGAATAACATTAAAACTTTAAACTTAGTAAATTGAATAGATATTGATTTTGTATTAGAGATACATACTGCATTAAAAAGTTCTGGGACTAAAGCTATTAAGGACACAACTTTTCAGATAAATGAAATTTTATTTATTATTCAACATACATCCCTTCCCTCTCTATACAGATTTTAGATCGCTCATACAATTGTTGAAAGGCATGTGCATAGTTCTACTTCGAAATCATGTTTAAAACAGCTGTCACATTCTTCTGAATTTTCTCTACATTATCAAAACGCTGCCCCTTCAGTGCCATCTTCAGCTTAAGGAACAGAAATAAGTCAGCCGGAGCCAAATCTGGTGAGTAGGGTGGATGGTTAATCACTGTGACTGATTTTCCAGCGAGAAATTGTGAGACAATCAATGATGAGTTGACTGGAGCATTGTCATGCAGAAGAAACCACCCCCCTGTTTGGTACATTTCTGGCCTAACCCTGCGAATTCTTTTCAAAAGGCGATCAAGTACCTCTTTGTAAAATGGTCCAGTTACAGTCTGGCTGGGTGGCAAAGGTTGTCACATAGTATTCCAGCTGTGACACAGAGATAGCTCCATCTGTATGTCTATAGCAGCATCAGTCCCAGGACTTTTTGAATGCACTGTGTATATTTATTATATAAGGTTCAGGAATATCATAAGGTGTTACTATGTATTTTTTCAATGTGATTGAAGTGTCATTATGAAAAAATATCTTAATCATTAATAAAAGATTGGAAACGTCATTTCTGGTAAGAACAGCTCTTTTCAAACATGTTTTAAAATGATCAAAATATTTCTTATGTCAAAATAATCCTAGGAAGTGGAGTTATATTAGGTAATGGTAAATCATAAAATAGACATTGAATCTTTAAAAATAATATATTCAAAAATAGGAGAAATTGAGACTAGATTGGAAACATCATCAGACTTCCTGACACCCCTCGATTGCATTAGATCTATTTGAATATTACTTTACTCCAGAAGAACTTATTTTGTCACTAGATTGACAATAGTTTTCTTTGGAAGACATTGTTTCCTCTGTCTTCGCAGATTAATATTAACAAGATCTCCCTCAAATTAGTTCTATTGCCTCTCCAACAACTACCATCAAAACTTATGCCAGTTAAAAACTAACAAAGTTGACAATTCATGACTTGTTATTCCCCTCTATTAGTATAGTTGATTTTCGTCTTCTTTTAAAATTTGTCATGGAAATCTTTAACTAATGCTCTTTTACTCTGTTTTTTTTCTAAATTTCCAAACTTTGATATAATAGCTTTTATTATAATATAATGAACAAGGTCCCTTGGTCCCTTTTTATACATACTTCTTGGTCTTAACCATATCAAATGGTTTATATTGCTGATTTAAAAATGTTCTTAGTACCTTATAAGTTCTATATGAATTAGTTGGTCCCAACCTGAAATTTTTTATTTTTCTTCATAAAAGCGCATGGTATTCAGTTTAATTTTTAATGGTATTAGCTTTGTCTAATTCCTCTAAAAAGGTAAGACAAAGATAATAATAGATTCTTCTAAAATTTACTTTTTGTGCTGATAGTTTCTGTTAATGACCTGACTTGGTTGACACTAAAGCTCGTTTACTTTTCAAAAGATTTTCAATAGAATTAGTAAGAAACTTTATATAATCATATTTACTATCTTATGACTTATTGTATATATCACAGCTTAAAAATTTCATGGGCCAATAGAGTTAATAGACCACAGTTAGTCTTATATCAGATAACTAAATTAACAATAATTGAAAAATTCTGTCAATTGAATAAAAGATTTTTAAAAATGAGATCTCACTCAGTAGATAAACCTAAGATGATTAATGAGGATAAAAAAGGGATATGAGCTATCCTATCTTTTTTACTTAGTAGCCATCACATTTTAATTCATGTTTACCATGAACATAATTAACCCTGCCACAACTCATGGCAGAAAAGGTCCAATTTTTATCAAAACTATGGTAAATCAATACATTGGCTATTATCTATATCAAAGTCAACCAAGATATACTAATTTCTCTTTTCAAAACTGTCAATTTTGTTAGTCAATAATAGCTTATTTAAGATTAATTGCTATTCTGTAATTTAAATGTCCCTAATGCTGATAAAAATCTAATTTTAAGGGTAATCTGGGTACCTAATTTGTTTAATAAAAATTAAATTTTAGAAAATCTCGGTGTCAAGTCAATTTTGATATACCCTTATAATGAAACTTTAAGAGGTTTACTTTTAAGCACTAGATCACATATATTAAGGGCTCCTTAATAGAGAATTGGGCGGAGCATACATTCTAGTATTTGATTTTAGGTTATCTATATTATAATTGTTAGTTATTCTGCATGAGAAAGTAAAGCCTTGTACTATGGTTTTATTAGCAATTTAATAAATATTACTAAAATATTTAATTTCTCACTAATTACACAAGCCTTTGATGGTTCTGTTTTATAAATTTTATTAAAAGATTCCTATGTATGTTTGTGCGCTGAATCCAAAAATGACCTTATTTTCTTTCCATCACGTCAGAATTTTTTTGCAAATTTGCAATTTGCCAAATGTAGTATATGTCAAAAATTATCACAAATATGAGACTTAATGACATAATGAATTAGGCTTGCTTCATATAATACATATTATTTTGCAGCTTATAATAGACATAATATAATAGAATATAGAAATATAGAAATATAGAAAATTAAAAAATCATGATTTTAGTTGTTGTGTCGTTCTCTTTTTGGGCCAGCCGTGCTATGTTTCAGGCTTTTCCATGCATGTGCTCTTCTGGGATCATCTCAGTGCAACATCCAGCAATAATCCGCCATTATATAGCATTCCATCTTCCTTGTAACGCTTTTCCATTTCTTTAATGTCCTGATGAAATCTCTCACCCATCTCTTCACTAACAGCAACCAGATTCTCAGAAAAGTAGTCCAAATGTGAATGTAGGAAATGAACCTTCAAACTCATGAAACAGCCTAAATTTTGGTACTTCTACAGCATAGTCTAAACAATAGACTTGAAACTCAGATCCTTCTTGTTGCTCAGAAGCTGGTTACTATGCCTTTAAAGAAAACCTAGGCTTCTTTTTCAGCAACTTCCGTTTCTTTTTCAAATTTCCATATTTGCAAAATTTTCTAATGTTCAGACCCATAAAGACACCCTCTTTTAATTTTGCAGTTGACAAGGCTGGAAATTTGTTACAAATGTACTGGAAAAGTTTATCATCTTTTGGTAAGGCTTTCACAAATTGCTTCATCAAGCCTAATTTAATGAGTAGAGGTGGAAGGAGAACTTTTGTTGACTTGATAAAAGTTTTTAAAGCACATTTTTTACTCCAGGTTCCAGTGAAGCTTGTTGTAGCCAATCTTTCTTTTTTAATGATTTTCCCTTTCTCTGCTATCCCACTCACATAAAAAACGAGTAAACTTTGTGTACATACCTTGCTGTCCAATGATCATTGATATTACTTTGAAATCACCACACTTTATTCACTTATGATCTTTGTACTTAATTTTCTGAAGAACAAATTTCAATCTATTGTGTCATTCTTTTAAGTGTACCTAATGATTTATGGGTATTGACGCATACCTGTTTCTGTTGTGAAGCAGGACAACTTTAATGCTTCATTTTAAAAATTCTCAATAAATAGTCTCCATTCAGTGCTTTCATATGGAATGTTGAATGTTTTAAACAGTCCAAACACATCATCGCAGAATACTAAAACTCCTTCTTCCAAAAAGTATGGAATAAAATCTTTTTTCTGTACATGAACGGAAAATGAAACACCAGCTGCAAGAAAATGCTTATCTTTAAGCTGTAACCCAGCAATTCTGAAGCCTCTTTGGTCCAATGTAAGTTGAAAATTAAAACATTTAGTTTATTTTGTGTAAATGGTTGTGGAGCATGATTGCCAGGTTTGTACTCCTCTTTTTTATCTTAGTTTTCTTCACTTGATTCAATTTCTGAATTATCAACTTCAAGTAAATTTTATGGTTGCATAAGCACTGGTACATCTGGACCATGTGGGACAGGATGTAATGCTGCTGATGGCAGATTTGGAAATACAATGTTCTTTTTATACTTTACATTGAAACTGTGAACAAAGGTTGAACAAAAGTAACAATCATCACTATGATTTTGATGCTCTCGCCAGACCATCAGAATGCCAAATCTGAAAGCATTTTGTAAACCATTTTACCACCATCTCAGTCCTTCAACATATGTATAGAAAACATAGTGGGGTGCTCAAGTTTTTTCTTAATCTCCTAGTTTTACACCAAAATATGAAAGATACACTTGCCGCACAAATGATATTATGTGTATTTTTTACTTGACACCATTAATATACCACAAATGTAACAAAAGAAATCTGCGGATATTTTACAGCCTCTTGACGCCAATTAAACACTATATTTGCCTTTTAGCGTATATTCGCTGACACAAACACTTTTAATTGTGGAGTATACATACCAATGGTTGCTCCAACACTGACAGATGAGATGTAAAATAGATTTAATGATAGAGTGCTTCCATCTGCCAGTTTATGATGTCAAAAATTCGTTTTCATCACAAACTGACAGATGGCAGCACTACTTATATATTTAGATCTGTCAGTACATCTTATGTTTGTGATTTTTTCAATACATAACACATTTGGCTGGTCCAAAAAGACATTGACACAATAACTAAAATTGTGAGTTCTATATTTTATATATCTCTATATTTCTATATTCTATTATTTTATGTCTTACATAAGCTGTAAGTAATACGTTTTATATGAAGTAAACCTTTTTCACTGTCATTAATTCTCATATTTGTAATATTTTTTGACATATAATACATTTGTTAAATTGCAATTTGCAAAATATTCTGACGTGATGGAAAGAAACTAAGGTCATTTTTGGATTCAGCGCACAAACATACATAGGAATTCATCATCAAAACTTTAAAAACATGATTCAACTGAAAAAATGCAGGCCTGTGCAATATTTAATTACTATATTTGTTCTAGAAACTTAATCAAGTTTTAAAATACCTTCAAAATCATAATTTTAATATGGCTTTTTTACTCACAAATTTCAAATCACTTTTGTAATTATAGATAGTTTTCTTATTTTTTTAGATAAAGTAGCTTGTAAAACTTTCACCTTTATTTATTTTGCATATTAAAAGTAAGTTAAGTGTACAATTTTTAACTAAGTTCAATATATAATCTTAAGTCCCCTTTCAATGACTAGGGAGTATCTTAATTGCCACCTGAGTCATAAAAGGCCATATCTAGAAGACTCTAAAATCCTTTCCCAGTGTGGGATCCGCCAATGGACACCACAAATAATATATTGAAACGGAATTTCTTACTTTTTTATTAGAAGTATAAAATAATACTTGTTTTGGTTTTTTATGTTTTTTAATAAACAGGCAGGGCAGAACCAGAAAAGGTCCCCTTGTCCATATTAGGTTTTCTTATTTAAACTAGTTTGAATTTTGAGACCATCAATATTCAAGGCAAAAGAATGCAAAGCTCATTCTTCTATATTAGGGAATATAGGCTTTTGGCCTATCAGATCAAAGATAAAAATTTTTCTAGAGGTAAAACTGACCCATGCGGTAACGATTTGATGAATTGTATCCAATCACTATAGAGTAAAATCTTTTCACCTTGGTGGTGATCTGACTTGGATGGTAATGATTGGGTATTTTGGCAGTAGTCGGACTCAGAGGGTAATGATTGGGTAATGCTTACCCTATTATCCTCAAGTAAAATCTTTGCACCTCAACAGTGTTTAGACTCAGATGATAATGATTGGTTAACTCGCACCCAATCATTGACAGATAACATCCACTTGCCTTTCAAAGGTTCCAATCCATGCAATATTATACTCCTCATATTCAACTGAGGAGTCAGAGTATTTCTATTATTAATGTATACTGTTTTAAGCCGATTCTTAAGATAGATTGTATTCCTCCAGTTGTTAGGATTCCACCAAGAATCCACTAGGGTTTTTTTGTTGTGGGAACTCATATTGTTGATATCCCCATTATTATTTGAGATTTTGCAGGTGATGGGCCAATCATAAGAGCAGATTAAGGAACACTAATACTAACATTCTTTTTCTCAGATCAAAGAGGAGAATGTCCAACATTGCCCCCCTCAAGAATATTGGTAGGGATGTTGTGATTATGGTAGTGTAAAGCCTTATTATCCGCTTGAGAGGTAGAAAGGGGGGTGCGGAGCTTATTGGTAGCCTTCCCTTTTTTAGTTGCTGTTTTTGTAAGGTTGTTATACATGCAAGAGTAGTCCTTCTTGCTAGGTTTGGTATTGGCTAAAACCAAGGGAACTTCATAATTAAGCAACTACAAGAACCCTTGCTTCATGACGATAATGCCATCATATTCAATCATAAACTGAGTACCTATAAGCATCTCATATTTGTTATTCTCCAAAGCCACTTCAGGGGCTGATAGAATAGGCTTCCCAATTCGGATGGGAAGTGACGAGTAAGCACCAAGTGCTTGGTTGTTGTTAGGACCAGCGGTTCCATAGTCTTGGTTGTACTCCAAGTCAGGTAAAAGCTTGATCTTTTTCATCAGCTTGGAGGAGATTACGTTCACTGGGGAGCCTGTATTTGAAATGACTACCACCCGAACTTTTTGAATCACCACTTCAACCTTTGTGAGGATCCCTCCAAAAGGGGGCAATAGCGCTAAGACCTCCCTAAGATGGAAATTGGAGGTTAGTTTACCTGCAGTCTCAGGGTAATTTTCTAAGATGGACTTCATGGTGTGATTATGCTGGATAGGGCGTATAAGATGAGACACCACCTCATCTGCATCGCTAGCAGTATCAATAATAATTGGTTCCCCCAGAACTTGACTGAGATACTTTTCTTCAGGTATAGTGGCTTCATCCACTCCTCCAGCATTTAAGCGATCAGGGACTTCCACCTCAGCAGGTGCTCCAACTACGTAATATCTGACCTCATCCATATCCACCTCAGAATCATCACCTGGGGTATTTGTGATGCAAGGTAATGGCATTAGTTGGTCGAATGAGTAAGGCACATAAGGTTTGTCAGCAATAGGTGTGCCTTTCCCTACGCTGACATTTCTTTTCCCTGCTCCTGTTCCTCGGCGTCAGCTCTCTTTTTCCAGCATATAGCCTCCATGTGGCCGACTTTGTCACAGTATTCACATTGAGGGCGTTCAGGATGTTTTGGTTTGGGGTTTTTCTCTTTAGGGCCCATTATCTGAAGGGGCTCCTCCTTGTCCTCAATAGCTAGGGCTCAAGGCTTAGGCTTTTGATCATCAATGGTTAAAACGTGAGGTCGAGCTATTGCTCCACATGAAGCATTGGGCTTATGGAAATCAGCGACATCTATTAATGCCTCCTTGTTATCTTGGTTGGTATGGAAATAGCATTTAACTGAAGTGATGTGCATCACTAGCGATGGGTAAGAAGCCACTCCAGTCAAAACGGCAGCTATAGCATCATCCAAAGTCATCATATTTGAGGTTAAAAACGTCTGTGCTTCCAAATAGAATCGTTCCACAAAAGTGACCACTGACTCTCCTTTTCGAATACTCATATGCATGAAGGCTTGCTTTTTCATGTTTAAAGCTTGTTTGAGCAAAACGTGTTTATGAGGGCCTCTTTAACCTCGGACCAGGTGCTAAGAGCATCCATATGTGGGACCATCACCTATTGTGCCATGCGACCCAAACAGGAAAGGATATGTTTGGCCTTCTGATTATCAGTGGCCCCTTCCATAGCTGCTTCATAGACGTATAAAAACGAGGCAATGCTACCCTCTCCAGGGATGAACTTGTCTTTGAACGTTAGTTTGAATGAACTAGATTCACCCCCGGTCAGGGTATTAATAGCTAGAGCTTCTGTTACTGGGGTTTCAGAATGGTAGCTCAACTGATCGAAGGTCTGTGAAAGGCATTCAAACTGATCTTGCATGTCTTTGAGCCGGGTTTCCATTTTAGAGAGGGCTTCTTGAGGCCCAGATTCGCACAGTCTTAATTGAGCTTCGATCCCTGATTTATAAGTTTCAAAGTCTTCCACTTGGTCTTCCATTGCAGAGACTTGAAAACGAAGTTGTGACACCATGGAGCTTAGGCTTAATTGAGCAGTTTCCACGGCTTTCACGCGGTTCTTCAGCTCTTCTTTCATTTGTTTACACCCTTCATCGTCATGAGGGTGTGAGCTTGGGCCTTGTGCTCCATCCTTGATCTGCTCATACTTTTGCTCGACCTGCATTAGTTGGCTGTATACTTCCTTTAACAGCTCAGGGCTTTCAGCGAAGTTTTTATTTCTTGTGCTTCGATTTCATATCAGTCAGATGACGTGCCAAATATTTGGTATTTTCCAACAAAGCTTTGAGAGCTAGCTCCTTTCCTAGCTGAACAATCTTGGCCGCGAGGATGGCGGTGGTGCTAGATGGTTCAACCAACAGATGGCGTTCAAATCATCAACACGCAAAAAGGCCTGAATTAACTGTCGCTCCACTGCAGCCATATGCTGTTCATATTTCTCTTGAAGGGCGGAGTCATGAGCTGAAAGGTCATGACACGTTTGCTCATTTTGCTTTTCAAGTTCTTTAGCAAACTCTTTCAACAACGAGCGGTTGCTAGTGGAGGATGCGTTCATTTCATCCCAGAATTTCTTCATGACCTCCTCAACATACTTAACAATCCCAGTATCCATAATAGTAAGTTGGTCATGCAGCTGTATGATGTAGTTGCGATTAGCTTCCACACCAGATTTAACTGCCCCAAGATGTTTGGAGGTCAGTTGATACAACTTTTCATAAGCTGAATTCAGAGTTGCATGGGTATCTAGGTGTCGATGGAGTTCTCATGATGGCCAGCTAAGATATGCATTATATGGACCAGAGCAGGGTGAGCAAACTTGTGGACATGGGTGGTCAGATTTCTAAGCTGACCATAGGTCTCTGAGAGGACACAAGTCTCATAGAGAAACAAGTGGCGTTCCTCTACCAACGATGCTCATTCATGAGATGCAAGGTCACCTGGGTTAAGGATGCCATGAGTGAGGTCTCTTACAGCTTCAGTGGCTGGCCAAGTGATTCAATGAGACTCAGGTATTAATATGGGCTCCTCTCATTCTTCTTCAAATATCAAAGTGGTAGGACTGTCTATGTGATCATCTTCAGTTTCTTCCCCATTTTGCACCCAGCTGGTGACACTCTCCATTTCTTTTTTCTTTTTTAATACTTATTGAAGTATTCAGGGGACTCGACCCCCACGTTGGGCTCCAATTTGTGGGATCCACCAATGGACACCACAAATAATATATTGAAACGAAATTTCTTATTTTTTTATTAAAAGTATAAAATAATACTTGTTTTGGTTTTTTATGTTTTTTATTAAACAGGCAGGGCAAAACCAGAAAAGGTACCTTTGTCAATATTAGATTTTCCTATTTAAACTAGTTTAAATTTTGAGACCATCGATATTTGAGGCAAAAGAATGCAAAGCTCAGTCTTCTATATTACGAAATATAGGCTTTTGGCCTATCAGATCAAAGATTAAAATTTTTAGAGGCAAAACTGACCCATGCTTAACAATTTGATGAATCATATCTAATCACCATTGAGTAAAATCTTTTCACCTTGGCAATGATCTGACTTGGATGGTAATGATTGGGTATTTTGGCAGTAGTCAGACTCGGAGGGTAATGATTGGCTAATGCTTACCCTATCATCCTTGAGTAAAATCTTTGCACCTCAATGGTGGTTAGACTCAGATGATAATGATTGGTTAACTCGCACCCAATCATTGACAGGTAACATCCTCTTGCCTTGCAAAGGTTCTGACCCGTGCAATATTATACTCCTCATATTTGACCAAGGAGTCAGAGTATTTCTATTATTAATACTACCGTTAAAAGCCAATTCTTATGATAAATTTTATTCCACCAGTTGTTAGGATTCTACTGAGAATCCACTAGGGTTTTTCATTGTGGGGACTCATATCATTGATATCCCCATTATTATTTAAAAATTGGCAGGTGATGGGACAATCATAAGAGCAGATTCAGGAACACTAATACTAACAAACTTTTTCTCAGATCAAAGAGAAGAATGTCCAACACTCAGCCCTAAATTTTTAATAACCTTGTCTTCTGAGTATGAAAGACTTATATATGAGACTATGACCTAAGACGTTTAAATTATGGTAAGGCTAAGAAACTCTAACTTGCCTCAAACATAAATTGTATAACCTTAAGTGGAAAGCTGATAACTGGTTCTCACTATAAAGTCCAATCTGAGTTGCCCTATAAATGTTAATGTTTACAAATGGCGATTTATAGACCAATTATCTCTGCTTTTTTAAGTAAAAGATGGACCAATTATCTCTGCTTTAATACTCTCAACTTCATAAATTTAAGGTTATTTATTACTTGCATAAATGTACAAAAAATATATAGAGCTTTGATTTATTTATCTCTCTCTGCTAGGAATAACTTTCTGAGCAATTTAATTTTGGTAAATTAAAAGCAAACACTTAATTGCACATGGAAGTCTTGCTCTGATGTCATCAGATCCCCCACCAACTGTCCCAGCGTGGGTCAACGGCAAAACCCCCCCCTCCATTTTCCGTCCAACAGGAAAACGTGCTTGGACTGGCTCACCCAATCATTCCAAGCCCTTGGGATGATTTTTCCTCCCAAGGATCTCAATGCCCATCTCGCCCAAACCAAGCGGTACCCTGCTGCCCCCTGGTGCTCCCCCAGAGCGAATTGCATCTTAGCCTTAGGGTCAAATATGGGAAATTCTTCCCCTATGATGACCAAGCCATTATCAAAATGGCTTAGGAGGTGATGACACCAGCCTGTTTTATAGAACTCTTCCCCTATAAGGGGTACTTTGATCTCAGCTTCCCCTGTGAAGCTGGTGCAGCCACTGTGGCAACGGTGCCATTAATTTTTAACAATATTCCCCTCCCAACAACTCAGACCCAGCTCCCAATGGATATCACCTTGGTGGTCCAGTTCGCTGGTTTGCCCACCCACCTCCCCCTGAAGTGCTCCACCAGGAGCTGATGGAAGGTTTAGCAGCCTACGGCACCAATCCCATTTTACAATTTGTGGTCCCAAATGGGGCCAAATGCCTCGCTGGGCCTCAGGCATATGCCACGATCAGCCCTGAATTTACAAAAATTTCTTTATCAAATCCCCCTTGTGCCACCATCCCATCTGCCCCCAACCATCTGTTCTGGGCCTGCGTTGAGGGCGGATGGACGATTTGTTCATCCTTTTTTTAGTTAGACCACTTGAAACATAAATGCCCATACTCAGAAACTTCCACCAATGCCAAAAGTTTGCCCAACGCCCACCAATATGCCGCCCACCCCATGCCAACTCCGACATCAGGTACAATCCTACCTTCCCCTCCTCCAATGCCTGATGCTGCAGCTGCACCTAACAGCCACCAATCAGCACCCACTTTTCCCCAATGCCACAAATAATTCATCTAACCAAACTTTAGATTGGATCCCAGTTCCATCCCATGCATCCTCTATGGATTGAACAAACCTCAACTGTACGTTGATTCCCTAATCCAATTTAACCAAAATTCATGAGAATTATTGGATGAGATTGACGAATCAGGTAACATCATTGAGGAATCAATGCTGCAACTTGAGCAGCTCTGTAATACAGAATCAGATGAAAAATTCCCACATCAGAAATATGTCCCACAACCTAATGCCAAACCATTCTACAGTGACCACCAGCTTGCAGTAGAAGCAGCTGCCACACCAGATTGCCATCTGCTTCACAAAGCTGCTGCCAAATCTGTGGCTGTGCTCACAGGAGGAATTCCACCTCCCGTCATCCCCATAAATCTTACTGCACAAAGTAAGATCAACATGAAAACTTTACATAAAAATGACACTGAAGCCATCCAGAACGTGGTAACAGTAGCACGGAATCCTAAAGCAAAAATAACCTGAACCAACATTACCATGTTCATTAAATTCCCAGACGCCCACCTTAAAGCTGAAGACGCTTTGGGCAAATACATCGTTGGTATAATGATGGCTGGTAACTATTTGGAAGTTCCAGTCATCAAGGATATCAAACCCCATGCCGCTGATGCCCCCACACCCTTACTATCTGCCTTAACATGCACCCTACTCTGGAATGAGATGGATTTGGCCAAAGACGAGCCCCCTGATCCCCCCTCCCCATCCACCATGGAGGGATAGCAGTATTCGCTGCCCACCTGGTTGGATATTTTGTTAGGTATGATTCAATCAATCCATCCATTTTGGGCGTTTCGTTTGAATTGTTATTTTTATTATGATTTTAGTTTTAGTTTGGTAATGTCCGTACCCTGGTTGGCTTACCTCGGTTAAATAAAGTTTTGATTTATTTTACATGAAATTTAATCTAAGGAGCTCCTTTAAGACTTAAAGATTTAAAATATGGAAGCCTGAAACTTGAATGGTCATGAACAGTCTGTTTCCCTTAAAAAATTAGCATAATAATTGAAGCTAAGCCATTGCAGCAGCTTATAATCTAGCTGAATTTATTGCATCATTTGTTGTTATAATCAGTTAAATCAAAGTCTTTTTATAGAAATACACAAAAGTAGATTCTACTGAGAATGATAACAATCAAATGCTTTTTTTAGTACAAGATGGTCCCAAAACAATCAAATGCTTTGATTAGGTCCATACAGAAGACTCCAGCAGTACTCAACTAATTTAGATTAAGCTTAAAATAAAATGTGTGATCTTAAAACTTTTTGATCATAGAGAGAATAAAATATGGAACATAAAAATTTTCGTCTTATCTATCCTCCATAGTATACTTTTAGATACTGTAATGTAATGAATATACTAAAAGTAACATGGCTCTTTGTTTTTAGATAAACTTTAACATTTTCCAAGATTGGCTACTTAATAAAACACCCCTGTAATTAAATTTATTAAAGTCTTGTGTGTTTAGCGAATGCCATTTTTTAAATTTGTGACGCTTTAAATGGATCTATATCAATCAAATCAACCCAAAATGTCAAAACTTTACTATTTTTTCAAACTATTCAATGTAGAAAAACCTGATGGAGATTATAGGCTCAGAGGCTAAGGATGAGAAAACTTAAAGCTAAAGCCTTAGTTTGTTCCTTGAAGAATAGTTAAGTTTACAAAAGTTTTTTTTATCAACACGCCATTTTTAGAAATCCACTAAAACCACACAATGTTGTCAATTCTGACTCTGCTATCTTAGGAAAAAAGCAATATAAAGCTAATCGTTTTCTTAGAATAACAATGTTAAAAGTTAAGTCTAAAATATATCTATTATAAAGTGAGGAAATTTTTTTTGAAGAACTCTTTAATATGACCATCTAGTACTAAAAAAAAGGACTCTTTAATATGAATTACTATACTATATCTTTGCAATGTTGCTTCAGATCCCAACCTAAAGGTGGCTGCAGTAAGCTATCATTTTAAGCCAACTAAACATGCTGATCCATATTCACATCAGCAATTATAATCTTAAGCCAGACCAGATTTTCAGGTTACAGCAAATATTATGCCATGAGGATATATAACTTATAAGTTGTAAAATTTACACCGTCATTGTATTGGGTTACCTAAATAGATCTAAACTTTCAGTTTTCAGCAAAAAAGAATTTTAACAAAAGTGACCCCCATTATGTCTGGGGTTCTTAGCTAAGTTGAACTTGCATCCCCATTCAGAAGCTAGGAATAAAAAAGAAAGCTTTTGACTTCTTTTTTGGTGGACTATGAAGCACAAATTAAGATATAAGCTTGTACTGACCCTTGATTACATTGCAGATACTGCTTTGGCTAGACCTTAAATTTCTAGAATTACAATTGTAATAAGTACTTAAACTTAAGTGGGTCTGGTGATCAATCTTATAAGCTAATTAGAAAGTTTTTTACAAAGAACAATCCTAGAGCTAGTGTCATGACCCATTTTCAAATCTCAAGAGTTTTGTTGATTAAATTTTTAGAAGGATATACAACTGTAAATTCTTATTGCATTAGAAAGCTTACTGGTAATATATTTTTGATAGGGCAAATGTGCACCTTAGCAATAAATACTAGACAAGATGTGGTCTAGAGGACTTTTCTTTCTCGTTGCAAACACTTTTGCAACCCATTCAATTCAAGACTAAATCTAGTTTGATAATCTCATAGAGGGGATTAGTCTGCGCCCATGTCTGGGAGCAGTTGGGCAAGCAAGGCAAGAGGAGCAGGCGGAAGGCCCGCGGCCTCTAACGTTCAAAAACGCCCTGGAGAATCTGGCGGAATAGAAAAAAATCTAAAAAAACTGGCGGTCACAATTTTCCTGGAGATACTTGCATGGCAAGCACGATGCAACCAGTACATCAATACGCCACATTCCCAGCCACTTTCGTTGGTGGAATTTGGAGTCTGTGTGTATCTGGACATCCAAAAAACGGCCCTATGGGAAAAATTTTGTGAAGATGTACACAAAATTTTCCTGACCGCGGTGTACGTTGCACCTCACTCCATGTCATGCGGTTGGCTGGACCTAGGTTTTGAAAGCAAAATAGCAGCAGACGAGGCTGCAGTGGTGCGCGTAGTGGTCGACCTCCCCAAAGGGCAACGGGTCATTGAAACTAAATGCACCAGATGGACAAAATCAAACTAAATTTTCCTCACATTTGACTTTTTGCCTACTATGGTAAAACGTGACATTTTGGAGCAACACCTGAAAGATGGTCTCGCCATATATGGTGAAATACAATCTTTCAAAATGCAACGTTTCACGCTGATGCCACACCTGTGCACCAGCAAAGCCATCGCAGTTCTGACCCCAACTGAGGAGATCGCGAAGGACCTAACCCAGATCCCACACTCCACCTTTATTGATATTGCAGGGCACACCACCCACCCATTCCGGGTAACCGTGGACAGCGCGCCCCCATTTGCACCCACTGTGACGCGTTTGGCCATAAGGCACACGCGTGCCCCATTAAAGAGGGCGTTACATTCCAAGAGCACCCCTCGGCGGCCATGGCCAGCGGAGAGGCGCACTATGAACCAACTGCAAGCACCAAAGAGGCCTTGTCATGGGGAGCACAAGGCTGCTACCTATTGGTAAAGCCCATCTCCCTGCAGGAGCGGAAGAAGGCCAAGCAGGCCCGTAGGGCCGCGGCCAAGGAAGCGGCCAAGGTCACCACCACCATCCCACACTCACAACGCTAGGAGGACATGGAGACCTTCGCGGTGGAAGCAACTCAGGAATCCATCACCCAATCAGATTGGGAGGCCTAAGCTGAACAGGCCACTCAATCCAAGGATCTGATGGGAGATTTGATCTCACCCAATCGCTGCACCCAAGCCCTGGTTGAAACTGACTTGGGACCTATCCCAACCAAAAAAATTTTTTTTGCCCCACTTGACGGTGCACCAAACTTATCCGCACCGCAAAAAATTTGTCCGACGTCAGGAAAACAAAAACTGAAGGCCAAAGTCAATGCGACTCTTTCCACAAAAATTAACAAAAACCCCGATAGCATTGCTGCTAATACCCGCGCTGCTGTGAAAGCCCGTGGGGACCTGGAAGAGGCTGGTGGGCCAGGGGGCCCACCCCCTCACACCTAAGGTGCGATGGGGGAAACCTTCACTCTAGGGACGCTGAATATCGCCAGACTCAAGGCCTCCCCGTCCCAGGCTAGGAAACTGAGTTTTTTACAAAATAATTTACCCGTGGATATCCTGGCCATCCAGGAAACCCACTGTCCATGAGGTTCCAAAGATGCTTGGAAAACAATGCTCCTGCCATCCCTATCCTTTTGGTCAAAGCACTGTGAGGTGCTAATTCAGAAAAACAATTTTTTCAAATTTACATCTTCAGAAACAGTCCTAAATGACCGAGTGCTCGTTGTCAACTTCTCATGGGCTGATGTTGCACACACAATTGTCAACATTTACGCCCCAAACGGTGCACAAGAGCGTCGGGAATTTTTCTCATTGGTCAAATCCCTCCCGCTACCCCCCAATTCTTTCCTAATCAGCGACATGAACTGTTGGCTAACCTCACCAACGGACCAGTGGCCGCCCTCACCCCACGCCGCACAGGGTCACATAGAACTACGCGTTCTAAAAGCCACCCTTGGGTTAATGGATGCGCTGCCATGACATGCCCCACTGCTCAAAAACATGACGCGTCCCCATATCCACAATGGCCAATTAAGGTCCATGACCCGCATTGACCTTATTCTAGCGCCGGCAAAATTCCAACCCCACATCTCCCACTTCAAAACAACAAAAATGGAATTCTCCGACCACCGACTGGTCTTGATAACATACCACTTACCCATCACAGTTGCAAAGGCTCCACATTGGTGCAAAATCCGCCCCCCAGAGCTTGCGTCGCCAGGATTTTCCACATGGGTGGAAGAGGCAACTTTGGCAAAATCGTTTGTTGCACCATTTTGCGTGGACCCCATTTCCACATGGGCAACTTTCAAAAAAGACACCATCCGCCACTATCGCCATCTCTCATCCAGATGCTCACGAGCCACATCGGCGGTTATATCGCGCGCGCTGGTGGAATTGGCCCACTTGGAGTCCAACATTCCAGCCTCAGGATATAGCCCTGCATGGGGCCAGAAGTGGGCGGAGGCAGCAGCCCACCTCAACGCACTTGAAAGGCAACACAAACATCAGGTTTGTGTCCAATACAGGGCCACACGCATCACTAAAGGTGACAAGTGCACTGCATACTTCTTCAAAAAATCTTTTGCACCACGCCAGAGCGTGGCCTGCACACAGGTGCGAAGATCGGACAATTCTATCATGGACACACCAGCCAAAGTGGCAATTAAAATGCAAAGATATTACTCCGAGTTATACTGAGCTGAACCAATTCAGCCGGCCAAAATGGCGGAATTTCTCGACAGAGCTCATATCCGCACCTTTTCTGATACCCAGAAATAATGAATTTAATTACTCCGAACGAATTATGGACTACCATTCATGGTGCGCCAAACCAAAAATGCCCAGGCCCAGATGGCATTCCATATGAGTTCTACAAAAGATATTTTAAATATATATCTCCATTGCTGCTAGCCTCACTCAACCAAAGCCTGTTGGAAATGCGCCTCCTACCAGGAGGACATGAGGCTTTTACAGTCACACTCTTCAAGAAAGGGGATAGGCTAGACTTAGCCAACTGGCGCCCCATTTCTCTAACAAACACAGACACCAAAATTTTAACAAAAATCATGGCTATCCGTTTAGGGACTGTAGCATATGCCACCATCTCTCCAGAACAATTCGGTTTCATCCCCAGAAGGTCAATTTGGGATAACGTGCACTCTGTGGCTAATGTGTGTCAGTCCACAGCCTCTGGGGCACTTGTATTCTTGGACCAACAAAAGGCCTATGATAGAGTAAACTGGGAATACCTTAGGGCCTGCCTCCAACAATTCCGCCTACCTCCCCGCTTCATTAACTGGGTGATGCTGCTCACGGAATCTGCAACAATGGCTGTGCGCGGCCCAGGTTTCCTAACGGAAGTAGTCCATCCTCAAAGGGGCCTGCGACAAGGGGACCCCCTGAGCCCACTCTTATACAACTTCAGCCTTGACCCACTACTGCGAAATGTGAATGCCCAACTCACTGGGGTCCATGTGCCAGGCCAAACCCCAGTCAAGATGATGGCATTTGCAGATGATTGCGTGGTGGGGGTGTTTAATAATAAAGATGCACGCGCGCTTGAAGCCCTCATCCAGGAATATTCCCGGGTAAGCAACGCGGCACTGAACGCCTCCAAAACTGAAATCATCTCCTTGGTCGGTTTCAAAACTGCTGGGCCCCAGCAAGTAGTTCCCAACCCAGCCCAGCTGCTCGCCCAAGTCCACGCCTTACTAACTCAAAACACACCGCTCCACTGGTGCTCCCCTTTGTGCCGCGACCTACCATAGGACCGGTACGCCATCTGGGCGTGTGGTTGGAGGAAGGAGGATACGCGTCAGCAGTAATGGAGGGCCATATACTGGACAACGTGACGAAGCGAATCGCCTCTCTCAGAGCCCACCCTACTACCCTCACTGGCAGGGTTGTTCTTGCCAACTCTATGCTCCTATCCAAAGTCTGGTTTGGAGCCCACGCCATCCCCTTCTCCCCAAGCTTCTTCAAATCCCTGTATGCTTTGCTACAAGGTTGGCTTTGGTCAGGCCGCCCTCCACCAGTACGGCTAGAGGTCATGTTTGGCCCTCATCATCATGGTGGCATGGGCCTACTTGACTTCAAAGCCCATGCCGCCAAGATCCTAGGCACCCTGGATTGCGGCCATCACTGCTCCTACACTCCCATCCCAACACTGGTCCCGCGCGGCCCGCTCCAACTTCTCCCAAGCCTTGGGCCTCAACAATCCATCAAACCCCCACTCCCTGATGAAATACCTCGCATCACACACATCAGCCACAGGTCCTCACGGGACCAAAACCCACTACAAACGAATCCTACTCTCCATGCGAAGCGCAGAATGGAGAATTTGTATTAGTGGACATACAACCCAAAGAGGCCGCCCCTCTCCTCAGTTCACACAAGAGGTACAGGGGCTACCCATCCATAATGGCGTGATCCCCATTCGACCCCAAGTCCTATCCAGGGTGGACTACCTGGACATGATGGACATCCCTTATTCCACTGAGACCCAAAAGACTATCTGGAAATACGCACACCATCCTCTGTTGCAGCCTCAAGTCCGTTCCCATGTGTGGCGCTGCCTGAGGCAGGTGTATCGTACAGCTGAGCGCTCTAATGCTTTACACTCATCCTGTGTCGTGTGTGGCCAGTATGGAACGCTGTTTCACCGCCTGGAGAAGTGCCCCACCTCTAAAGTAATATGGCGCGAAGTCCAACGTCTGCTAGGCCAGGATCAAACACATCCCTTCAGTCCGTCAAGAGATATGTTTGCTTCATCAATGGCCTCCCCCTCCCACCCTCCCTTCATGCTCTGGTGGTTGCAATCGCCATGTGGACTATCCACACGATTGTCTTGGATGCCATCGCCGGATCCATCCCCACCCTCCCTGAAGCTGTCCACAGATTCCGGTCTCATTTGGTGGTTCACTTTCAAGCGTGGATGATTGGATATCTCCCACCACGTCGCTGGCAGTTGGTCTCCTCCTGGTTCCCAGTCTGGTTCATCAAATCAGACTCCTTCCTCCACACGTGCTCAATAGTGGCTACGCCCCCTACACACGTTCCCTCCCCCTTCCCATAAGTGGCGTTCCCGCTGGCAACAAGAGATAACATCGCCTCTCTGGGGTGCCTCACCTGGTACTGAGTTTTGTCTCGTCTGAGTCATATTCGGAAGTGTCTATCCCATGGTCGGCCTTCACCGCAATAAATTTAAAAAGATGTGGTCTAGAGCGTTATATATCTACTTTTGAGTTGGAATATTCATATTTTCTGGGATCTGCTTTCATTTAGTTATTGTGGCTTTTAATGGCAAACTTTTACTAATCTTTGATGTGAGCTTTGTCATTTTTTGAGAAGTACCCAATTTTTTTGGGCTATATTAGACAGGTTTGGGTCTGAAGGAGTTTTTATCATCTGTAGATTAAGGCTTGATCAATGAATTTATCATTTGGTAAGTTCCATTGGCTAAGGTTTGGTTCATCAGAAACTCATCTTGTATCTAAACTTTTTCAAACACCATCTTTCCCTACAATGCTCCCCTCAAGCTCTTTCCGTGGGGGCACATATCTTTGTTGGAACTTTTTATAAACTCAATTGACAATCAATCACCATTTTGAAAGAAATGATGGAACATTTAAGTCCTCAGCAGTAAATTATTTTATAGGGTCCATAAAAATAATATCAAGAATATAGCTTTTATTTCAGGTGATGATAAAAGAGTATTAAGTTTTTTAACTTTTATAAAGACAAAAGAGGTTTCCAAGCACAGAAATTTTGTCTCTTTTATGCTAATTTGTTCCTAAATGACTTCCCCCAAGAGCCTGTACCTAAAATCTTATCTTTTGATCTTCTCACATATAAATCAGTGATATTAGGAGTAGATTATTCCAGTATGGGATGGGCTTAAAAGGTAACATGGATCTGTACCATAAAAGTCCTTAAACAGGAACATCCTGATGTTTTATGATAGCTTACTCTATTATCCATCAAGGCTCCTAGAAGAGACTCATATAACCAGGATGGATTAGTGTGTTCCATACTAAAAATTTTAGAGATAATTGTACCATTTGCTCTCTCCACTACCCCATTAATAGAAGGACGTTAGGATGCAGTGAAGACTTTGATAAGTTCTTATCAAGTAATTATTTTTGTTCACCACCTGAGATACAAAGTTTGTACTATTATTAATTATAAGGACTTTCATACTGCCATTCCAGGTGAAGGCTAGCTTGAGTAGTAAGGATGCAGTAGTCTTAGCTGTTCTAGAGACTACCAATGTAGCTTCAGCCCATCTCATGTAGTTGTCTAATGCAAGGGTAATATCAGCGACCAAACACTGCAATAGGTAAGGAACCAATTGCGTTAACACTGACATTAGAAATGGCAAAGTTGGCCCCATAGCTTAATGTCGATAAATTGGATAAAATGGGTTATGGTTTTTTGCACTTTAGGCAGAAAGAAATAACTTCATGGATAAAGTTGGTCATTTATTCCAACAACATCATATTTAAGCTTCTGATAAGTCTTTTGTAAAGTGCTATGTCCTACAGTAGTATGGGCTTCTAATATGTCAGAGTTCTAACTGAGGGGCATGCTTAGGGTAATCAGACCATTCCAACGCAATCTTATAGTAATTCTTCCTTGATCCAGGTCTATATTTTCACCTATCTCAGTACTCTGAAACCTTGAGGCAGCTTGATCCCACATCTTAAGGTATTAAATAAGATTGTAAACTTAGTCTTTAACTATAGCATACATGTTAGTATAGGTAAATGGGGAAACTCATTTGCCTTCTGTTGTATAGCTTTCACACAAATAATAGTCAAAATTATAATCTGTAGTCTGAGAGCCCATTAAACAAGTCACAATAAGGGATACTTCAATTGGTGCTTCCATATTAACCAAAATCAATCTACATCTAGGATAATGCAGAAATTGCATTATGGCTACCACAGATGAACAGTGGTGTTCCAAAACGCTGTAATTTCTCTCTGCCTTGTTTAGGGTTTTTCTTAAATAGTGAATGGGTTGATCAACTTGTTACAATCAAATAGTGCTAAGACAGCTCTGATTGCAATACTAATTCATTCATAAGCATTATAAGGTGATCATTAAACTTGATGTAATTGGCTTGACCAACCATCTGGATATGTTATTTTTATATATTTAATTTTATACTTTAAGAAATAATAAAATAGTAGATCCAATGGTGCTAATAATCATTTCAGCTAGCATGCCCTTCTTGTATATGTAGTTGCTTACTGGATCAATTTACTATCAATAAATCGCTAAATTCCCACCTACGCAGCTCCCATTCCCTTTATTTATGGCCAAAGATGCCATTGTTTTAACTATCTTATTGCCTCCTAATATGTCTTAGCATACTATTCTACATTGCCATATGTCAATATAAAATCATCAGTAATACGTCTTATATTCATTATGGCTGTCCTCCAGTAATTTGACTACATCTGGCATATTGCACCTTTTTATGAAATGCCATAAGCCCTAGTTAGCTGCTTTCTGACCTAAATTAGAAACAGATCTTATATACTATCCTTGGGTGCTGTTTTGTAACCATGAAAAGCACCAATGAGAACTCTGGTAGGAGTAGGATATCTGGGAGGTATTTTCAGGTGCGAGGAGGTATTTTCCTTGAGAAGCTGGAAGAGCCAATCTAGAAAAGAATACCATTAGCGAGCTGTGAGCCATTGGCTGTATTCAATACTACAGTGTGCTCTTTTGTTTTCAATAATAAAGAACTTAAACCAAGGAATAAGGAGGTTTTAGTTAGTTTTTGGTCAACTTTACTTACCTACTATAGTACTTTGTTTGTTGTGCGTCTATCCTGTGCCTCTCAAATATGACGCCCCTGCACCTTTTTTATCAGGTGGTGCTCAATGAAGGGCCTCAACTTGTCCTCCTGAGCTAATTGTTATAATTATAAATTATGAAAACTCAGTTGTGGGCTGCCTCCCAGTGGAGGCAGCACAACCCTCTGACGCAGTAGTGACTGGCCATAAGACCCTCCCAAAAATTTAACAAGATTTGTCAAGTACAAGCAGACATAAATGCTCACGTTGAGCCAAATTCCAATATCATATTAAGTCATGATTGACAAGTAAAAGACTTAGTAAAGAATATGGATGGAGCTGTCCACTCTGTTACAAATTTGTACCAGGATCTTGACTCCTTACTAAGGAACCTAAACCTCAGGTACAACAAGTGAGGACTTTAGTGAGCGTAAACTGCGCCTTGAAAGCGGACTTACAGGCTGTAACAAAACAATGGGTAATATGAAAATCACTTTGTAGGCGTAATGATGCCACTTTTTGAATTGCTGAACCAAGTTACATTTGAGATCTGGGGAGATCTTTTCAAGTGCCGCCGGTTCGTGCTGTTCAAAGAAACACTTCCAATTGAACAGAATAGTGATGGAGAGGTGGCACAACTTATGGGTAACTTGCCCGCTGTTTTCACATCCATTTGGATTGGTGAAGATTCCTTGACCCTGACGCTACAACGTCTCAAAGTTTTGCCATCCCCATCCAAGTCTGAGTAAACCAGGAAGTCAGACAGGGACACTGCAGGGCCTTTAGCCCCACATCCATGAAACTCAATTTCTGGTCAACCATGTTAATTTATTATAAGTTTTGAAAAATGTGCACAATTCTTTTGATCTCTTTAAAAATAGTATGTATGGTGTTTCAGATACCACCAAGCTAGTGGTAGTAATGAACTCGTTGGATTTTGATTGTCAGGAGTTAATTATGACAAACCTAAAAAAGATGAAGTGACCTACCAATAAGAATGATCTTATTAAGGAGTCCAAGGAGCTGAAGGGATGACCACTCAAATGACGGAATTACTGAACATCTCTTAAAAAATGAACTTATACAAATGTTCACTGAATAGTTTTATTTGGAGGTGCATATGCAGTCTGGGGCTAATATTATTAAATGACTTTGAAGCCTAGATCGCTCTTTGCAACATCTATGAGTCCTACACAGAATTATATAAGGTTTTAATATCAGTACTGAAAAAGGAGCTTGATATTACCCAAATGGTAATTTATCTCAGCCAATACACCATCACTTTTGAGACACCTACTAAAGTCTGAAGGAGCCTCACGACCCACAACCCTGGACCAACTTCCAAAGCAATAACTAGCTTGACCTTCTGGTCCTAGTTTTGATTGGCCTGATCTTACTCAGATCACTTGTTATTTTTGTAAGAACATTGGGCATTATGAAATCCTTTCCTGAAATTGTTTTCAGACTAAAGATTCAATTTGTGAAACCTTAAGGATGAGAAAAACTTTTAAAAATACAGGATGGAGTAGAACATGGATTTTTGACCTCTAACTTCATTGAAAAATCCAAGTAACAAAAGACCATGATACCACCTTCTATCTGGTGTAAGGTAGCCAACGTCGTGCTGCCTCCAACGATTCAATGGGTAGAAGTGGATGATCTCATAGTCATGACCATTCACTCCCCAGAAGAACACAAAGTTGAGTTGGCGCTAATTATAAGTATTAATGCCTTAAGTTCAACAGCTAGAACAAGATCGTTTGGTTGACTCTGATACTATCTCAAAATTGAATATTATCCTAGTAATGTTACCAATTTAAGGTTTCAAAGGAATCTAGCCGTCAACAAGGTGTAGAGACTTGATATTGTTTAATCAAGAGGGCACTTTAGACATCCACAAATAAATTTTATGAAATCATTTTTCTCTGAATGCACTTATATTAATATTGCAGTAAATAATCTCAAAGTTGGAGCGATTGTGGACAGTGGCGCCAATTATATTGTGTCCACTAAATTGGTAAAGAAATTGGGCCTCGCGCTGGACATAGACCATCAAAAGTATCTATGGCAAAGCTGTACCCATACCACCAAGTCTGAAGGAGACTACAGTACTTTGCCGCTATATTTTAGCTCACTGGTAATATCTGCTCCAGCCATCGTTTATTTAAACCAGAACTAAAACTTTCTTATTGGAACTCATTTATGAGGACTCATGGAGTCAAAGATAATCTTGAAAGCACGTTGAAAATACTTGTACAAACACTTCTGCTATTTTACATTTGGAGAGATGAGGCCCCAGCAACTCAAAGGCAGTGACACTAACCTCTTATATTAGAATAGCATAATTACAATTGGCTATAAGTGGATGCATGGATGTACCTGGTGCTTACCTAATCAGATTATGGAATCTAATAACATTTTTCCACATGATAATTGTAGTTTGACCATTCTGTAAGCTCATCAAATTATTATAACACAGAAAATTCATTTTGAAATTCCCTAAGGGTTATTTGATAAAGTATTTGCACCAATTTGTCGTTCTATTTTTTGCCAGTCAATGCACCTGGGATTATCCTCCCTGACCATTGTGAAATTCAGGTACTGCTAGTTAATCTATATGTGTACCCTCTTCAGATAAATTGACAACAAATTGTTGCCTTTGTAAATCTACACCAGATGAAAATCTATAAATGTTTATAACTTGGATAATTTGATGAACTAGGCCTTAGATATGGTATTATGAAATCCATTTTCTCTATGATACCTTGGGAAAGCTTTACAGTTTTATGGTGGAGGAGAAGGACCAAGCGTTGGCCCTATTCAAAAAGTGCAGCGTTATTTTCGCGAAAAGTGGCTGTGGTTTGGGCTGTGCACACAAAGTGCTACACCATATCAACACTGGAAATCATATACTATTTTGCCTTCATCCATTAGACATTCAAAGGCGGCGGATAATTTTAAAAATTTCTGAAATTAATAAGTTTTTGCAACACAAGATGTTAGTGCCCTATAAGAGCTCCTGTTAACCACAGTTAAATAGGAAAAGAATGGTTTAAGCCGAGTGTTAATAGAATATTGCAAGATTAGCAATGTTACAAAAAAGATTATTATCCTTTATCACATATTGACGATGCTCTAGACTTCTTGGAGGCGCACAAGACTTTTTAGCCATGTATTTTGTTTCTGGATATTAGTAGATCGAGCTGCCCACAGCAAGGCAGAATAATGCGCCATAATTATGGCCCAGGGCCTCTACCAACCTACTAGAATGCCACAGGGCTGTGCAATGCCCTTACAACCTTTCAGCGGGCTATGGGTAGTACTCTTGGAGATTTAAAGATTTCCTGTGTCCTAGTACAACAAGTTGATATAAAGGTTTTCTCAAAACATTTATTGACCACCTACAACACTATGAAGAGGTCTACTGTCTCACCAAGGGTAATTTGAAGCATAAGCCCCATAGTGTAATTTTTCCGTGAGAAACTGGAATATCTGGGGCTTTTCATTAATAAATATGTCTTGCGGCCACAGCCAGAAAAGGTTGAATCTTCTAATTACTTGGAGAAACCAAGTAACAAGCACAACATTCAACTTTTTCTTGTAATGACTGGCTATTACCACCAGTTTGTAGAAAATATTATAATATAGGTGAACCGCTATTACACCCCCTGAAAAATGTTGTACCCTTTGAGTAGACTAACGTCTGCCAGCTGGCCTTTGATACGCTTAGGATTTACTTTACCAAAGCGCCACTATTAAATGTATCCTAATTCTAAAAACACTAAATTATACAAAAAGATGCTTTTTTTACTGCCATCAGGAGTGTTATCTCAATTTATTCTTATGAAAATGAGCATCCTGTGGCTTATTGTAACTGAACCCTAAGCATTTATGAATGAAACTATATGGTAACTGAGTAGGAGTGACTGGCTTATTTACACATTTAAACAATTCTAATTTTTTCCACAGAGTACATTTTAACATTATGACTGTTCATGAATCACTTAATTGGTTATAGAATCTAAAGTATTTGGAAGGGCAGCTCGCTAGATGGTCTTTGAAATTACAATCTTAAGATTTTAAAAATCAGCACTGTCTAGGGGTGGAAGGCGAGTCAGTAAGGGAATACGGCTACCAACCTGAAGGTTGTGGGTTCAATTCCCACCCTTCACACATCAATCGGGGTGCCAGCCAAAGGAAGCTATTGGCAGTTAGTAGGTCTAATAACACGAAAACCTTACCCATGATGTAACCAGAAAAATTTGAGTCCCGATCCAGAGGTAGAAAAACTTTCTTTAATGAAGTTGACCCTGTTTAGGTTTCATGTTGTTTCTTTCTTTCAGTAATGCCTGTCCCCAGGTCAGCTTGCCTCAGTTAAATAAAAAAAATCGGCACTGTCTGGCCTCAAGCATCAAAAGCTTATGGGTATCCTGACTGCCCACCATAGCCTTGGTACAAATGCAGCTGATGGATTATTTAATAACATGCTGACTCAATATTATGACAAAGAACTGGTGGAAGTTCAGCGCTGTTTAGAAAATTTATGAAATGACATGGTTGTCCAAAATGTAAAGCTTATAAGAACTAAACAATCAGCATATTAGGTACCTCAAACAACATAGTAGACCAATATTATTTTTGGGCCTATAATGTGACAGGGCACAGCGGTATAAAGAAAATGATGGAGTTATCTAAACAGCACCACTATTGGGAATCTATGAATTGTGATAATCGTGTGACTCTCGCTTTGCAAGGAATTCCAGGTGGATGGGTACTACCAGAAAGCCACTTCCTATCAACTGGTTAAACCCAACTTTGCATGCCATAATGTTTCTTATAACATTATGTGCCCTCTGGACAATATGTTGGGGCAATAAATATATAAACATGTCCATTGATCACCTACCCCAAGTGGACAGAGAAAAAAGCGGTTTGGAGCATAGGCTATGATGGCGGCTAAGTTCATATTAGAAGATATTATTAATTGTCATTGATGCCCACAGTTTCTGTTAATGGGTAATGGGACTAACTTTACATCCCAGTTGATTTTAGCTCTTTAAAACTTAATGGGTATACGTGAGGTCTTGTATACACTCTATCAGCCTGAGATCAACAGCACCATGAAAAGAGTAAATGGTATTCTCATTTGTATTTTATGAAAAATGATTATGGCGAAGGCGTCCAGTTGGAGCCCTTTCTTGCATTCTGCCATTTATTCTTGTAATATGTTATCATTTGGATACTAGGCATTTCCCGTTTGCTTTTTTATTAAAGGCAAACAGGACAATCCCCAATCTATATTCTTGTATCAATTAAAGCCATGTGCCTCCTTTAAAGTATCTGGAAACGTTAGCGCTGACTTTAAACCAACTAAAAATGCTGCATATTCAAATATATTGGCTCAGAAAAAATGATCTTGTAAATGGGATAATGCATACCGGTGGCCATTACCCACTTTATGGTAGGGAACTTTTTCTATATTTTTATAATTTACTGGTTCATAAGAACTAGTAATTTGTAACATGTATATGGGAGGGGCCTTTTGAAAACATCGAGTGGACATCTAAGGTACTAAACTCTGAAGGATCCTGTTAAAGGTCACCTTTGATAACTGGGTGCACGCTAAATTTTTATGTAAATACATGTAGATTTCTGGGTCAATATTTCAAGTTCACAATAATTTAGTTGACCTCCACACATCATTAAATTTTATTTTAAATTTTAAATATTTTAAGTTGGGCTGACCTGAGGACAATACCGCACCAATTAAGGGAATTTATATTAATGGGAAAGGAGGATAAAACCTGTAAAACCTACACGTATGGTATATGATAGGCCAGGAACTCCATGAACCACCTTGCCATACGCTATCTTGGTTCAGGGCATTGGTGCACAACGACAAAACAGTCATAATCATCCCCTACCCAGAGTTCATCTACTGGGATCAAACTTGGGAGGCAGTGGTCTTTTTTCCATGCTCTAACACTGGGGTTCCCTCCCCCACATACCTTTACTCCCCTATGTTTGGTCAAGTGATGGAAGATTTGTAATTGGTTTGAATAACCATCTGGATATTCTATTGTATATATGAATTTCAAATTCTAGCTTGTTTGGTGATAGCAGTTTGAGATATAAGTTGCATTCTGCAACCTCATTTAGATAGCGGTTTAAGAGGCATTATAATTTTAGCCAGAGGACCCTGCTTTATATGTAGTTGCCTACAAGATTGATTTACTATTAATTGATCCAAAATCCCTGCAGGTGAAACTTTGTTCTCTTAATTTATGACTATAAACACCGTGGATTCAATTATCATATTGCATTTTAATCTATTTAGAGTACTATTCTAAGTTGCCCCATGCCAGCATAAAATAATGTTTAATAAAGTCCTATATATTATGGAAATCCGCTGGTGATTTGAATACATCTGGCATATTGCATATATTTATGAAAATGCCTCAACCCTAGTTATCTGCTTTCTACCTCAATCAAGATAATATGATTTTAGTCTACAGCTCTTAAATGTTGATTAGTAACCATGAAAAGCACCAATGAAACTTTGTTAGAAGTAGGATATCTGGGCGAAATTTTCAGGTGCAAGGTAATCTTTTCTTGGAGAAGCTTGGAGAGCCAACCTATAAAAGACACCATTAGCGAGCCATGAGCCACTGGTAGTGCTAATACTATAGTGTGCTCTTTTATTTTCTTCAATAAAAGCCTTTTATTCGGATATAAGTGTTTTCTGTTAGTTTTTGGTCAAGGTTACTGTTCTCATACAGACCTTAAATTTGTTGTATGCCTAACCTGTTTACCAGAAATAAGACGCTGCTGTACTGATTTCAAAACTTAAGGTGTACTTATATGGGGGCCTTTATATGGGCTTTACTCAAGAGATCAAAGGCCTTTTTGCTTTGATTATCTACCATAAAAAGGATCTCCTTGTGGAAGAAATAATCCAATGGCTTGGCAGTCTTGGAACCTTGAGGAATGAATTGTTGAAAGTAATCAGACATTTCGAAAGACTTGTAAATTCATAAACTGTTTGATCAAAACATCAAATTAAGTTAAAAACTTTATCAGTCAATGGGAAGATTCCTTCCTTAGTAACCTTATGACCCAAAGTCTCCATTACTTTTTGTAAAATATTGTACTTATGTGGTTTAAACTTCAAAGGAACTGCTTGCTTTTGATTTAAGACTTCTCTTAGGTGCTTAAGTTTTTCATAAAGTTGAAAGAAGAAATTGAGCCATCACTTAATAGACCAGTACAAATGACGTTTTGAATTCTCAGCATGCCATCCAAATCTCTCTGGAATGTTGTTGGGCGTTATATAAATCCTAAGGTATATTAGTTGGCTCTAATAACCTTACACTGGAGATTTACGCACACTTTTCTCTATCCTTTGAATTGATTTAATTTGCCCTCAACTGCTGGTAAGGTCCATAATGGAGATGAATTATAATACTGTTAAGAGCCAGAGGGAGTTACAAAAATTGTGGAAGTGGTTAGCTGACCTTATTAGTTAATATATCCTCCATTGGTAAAACATCACTTTCCATTGGCATCAATCCTTCTTGTAACTAAGAGCAGCACCAAAGCCAAAGGCTTAAAAAGGCTTCAACGGACTAGATTCCAGTAGTTTTTATTCCACAGTTACTTGTTGTTGAATACCTTGCTATTTTAGGTGATTGGTACTTCACTACACTGATAAGTATTGGAGTTACATTTGTTTGTTTTAAATAGCAATATAATGACATATGTTTTTTGATTAACTTGGATAACAAGACAAAAAGCAATATTCTTCTTGTTATGACAATTACTATGGGTAATTGCCTATGATCTTCCTTATCAATATTATTTCATCCATAGACGTAATAAAATAATCATTTCATTAATTTTTGAAATTTTATTAAACTAAGACTGAAACTGTAGCTTAAACTGTCCTTCTTTGCAAAATCTAATGGGAATTAGGGTTAGTTTATGCTATCTGAACCTTCGCCTATATCTCCTTTTCTTGCACCACTACCTAATAACTGGCTCATATTAGGACTCTAGGGCTACTCTCCGCAAAAGAGGTTTCCTCTGTATTCTCAGCTCTACCTCTATGCTTGAATTTTTTGGTGTAATGAAATACTTTAAGACAGCACCTCAACTTGAGCATGTCAGAAAAGCTACGCCATTGATCCTCTGATTTAAAGACATACAGCGCGCATGCATTTTAAATCGCTAGTCAGAAATAAGTCTGACTATAAACAGTTGACACCAGAATCTAATTTTATCTAACCATAATACAAACCCTAAGACTGGGTCATTGAATCATATACTATTAAGTGAATGTGCAAAGCCGCGACTCCACAGTTTTTCTAAAATATCCTTACTCAATTAAACAATTATATCATAGATATGTTAGAAATAGTTACAAGGGCGCGGAGCTTTATACTTGGTCCAATCTAAAGAAAAATAGTCGTCACAATTAATTCAATCTAATATAAGCACTTTGACCTTGTTCAACCTTATATCTAATGTATGTCCTATCTTGAATAGGTTGAGCATAACCTGTATGTCCTTGTGTTGCTTGCCCATCATTGCTAAAATTTTCAGTACCCTTAGGGACATGCCACTTATCTTTATTAGGAGGATCCTCTGATTGCAGTTTTTAGGTTGTAGGGTATTGTCAAAATTCACCACTACTCGTGCTATTATAATAGATTCATATAAAATCAGGCCAGTTAAGGTTCCATAACCAGTGTTTTATCCAATTTGACCAATGACAAGGTACAAACTTTAGCTAAAGGTTATTCCAAGTCACAATAGGAGGAATATTAGTAAAATTTAAAAAACAGTGATAGGTTTTTGGAGTGCTGGGTCTGATATTCTTGTACAAATTAACAGTTCTTATACTGATGATTTAACTTCCTCAGAGAATTCCAGTAAATGAGACAATAATATAGATCTTAAATTCCAGATTCCACTAGAAGTAGGGACTTAGGAGGAAAGATGACCTTGATAACAGATAGATCGTTTTTACCTCTTTGGCATTGACCATAAGTGGGAACTTAGTTTTAGACTTAAACTCATTATTCTTTTCTCTCAATAGACTTTGGATGCTATTAGGGGATGTTGAGGTTTCTTACTACTTTTATTTTGGAAGTTTCTGAGTGATAATCTTGATGCAATATAAAAAGGAAAAGTACATATTTTTTGATTAATTTTTGTTATTAAATTAATCTAGAGATTGAGTGACTATAAAGAGGTCATAGCTATCATGTTCATTATAAAATCTGGGACAATATCATTAAGATTTAAATTAAAGTAACAACAATGAGTAAGCTTTAGGAGTTCTCATTCAAAATAGTTATGTTGTCTATATTTCAAAGTATGCTTGCAATTTATAACAATTTTAATTCGTTTTATAAGGAGAGAGTAGAAAACATTGATGAAGGGAACTAGTATAAACGCTAGCTAATTTTTTACCTTGTACGCCACTACTTCTATGCAAGTGACGTTGGATACAAAGTGGGATGTTAAATATAGCATTAGGTATACCAGTCTCAGTGATGGTGGTAGGGAGTTGTATAGAAGCAGTAGAATAAGAGAAACTTAAAATTATTTTTCAAACTAAAGTGTCAGTGATGTCATCCCATCAGGAAAGGCCACTATGGACAACCTGGGCTTTATGGGACTTAACATGACTTTGAGACACGGATTTATAATCTTAGGGATCCATAGTCCCTAGGCTGAAAACTCCTTTATGCCATGTCAGATTTTTTCTTTCAACATTAACTCAACTGTTGATCAAATAATCCATTATAGGTATAAGAATCACGTCTGGATCTAGGCTTTGAGGTTCAACCAACAGTGTAGATAAGGGTCAAGAAGCTTTAGTTGATAAGGTTTTTTGTGTCACTGGTTTAGGAAGTTCAATGATATCTTCATTGATGTTAGGACAATTTTAATTTTCTTTACTATTATTAAGTATAGAGCAAGGTGTCAGTAAAAAGAGAAAGCAGACATCACAGAAGCTGTTTCATTATCTAATGTAACTAATAATTGAAGTTATAAGACTTGGGCTTCATAATAGTTACGTTTAGAAAAATCTTAGTGAGCTCTTCATTATTGAGATGCATGCGCATAAAGGATTATTTCTGATTATACATGGTCAGGTTGCTACCAAATCTTAAATGAGATCCACCTTTACTTGATCCCATGTGGTATGTTTCTAAAATAAGGCATCATTTTTCTTAAGTGCTGCTATTAAGCCTAAGTTAAATTTGGTGAACCTTCTATCTGTCAGTGGCTGGTTTGATAGCTCCTTCATACATAAACAAAAAATTAAGTATTCTCTGTACTAGGGATGCACTTTATCCTGAAGGAAAGCCTTAAAAGAAGATGTAGGAATGGTATGGATCTGTATGTCTGGCTTAGGAGGTTGCTCAGCTTCAGAAGGCTTAATTTTAAGTATAATGATCTAATGCAAATTTAATTAAGTTGTTGATTGTGAAAATTTAATCCTCTTGGAGATTTTTTGCCCCAGTTATTCGCATGGATGGTAAAAGCCTATGTGATTATAGCCTGTGTTGGATTTTAGGCTTGGGAGATGCTCGCTGGGTGCTTGGTTAAATAAAATCCAACAATTGGGGTTTAATACCACTAATATAATAAAAATAATGAACTTCAAAAACTTAATAAGATAGGATCTTACTTTTCTTTCTCGTTGCAAACACTTTTGCAACCTATTCAATTCAAGACTAAATCTAGTTTGATAATAACACAGAGGAGATTAGTCTGCGCCCATGTTAGGGAGCAGTTGGGCAAGCAAGGTAAGAGGAGCAGGCGGAAGGCCCGCGGCCTCCAACGTTTGAAAACGCCCCGGAGAATTTGGCGGAATAGACAAAAATCTCAAAAAACTGGCGTTCACAATTTCCCTGGAGATACTTGCATGGCAAGCACGATGCAACCAGTACATCAACACACCACACTCCCAGCCACTTTTGTCAGTGGAATTCGGAGTCCGTGTGTATCTGAACATCCAAAAAACGGCCCTATAAAAATTTTGTGAAGATGTACACAAAATTTTCCCAACCGCAGTGTACGTTGCACCTCACTCCATGTTGCGCAGTTGGCTGGACCTAGGTTTCAAAAGCAAAAAAGCAGCAGATAAGGCTGCAGCGGTGCACATAGTGGTCAACCTCCCTGAAGGACAATGGGTCTTCAAAACCAAATGCACCAGATAGACAAAATCAAACAAAATTTTCCTCACGTTTGACTTTTTGCCTACTACGGTAAAACGTGACATTTTGGAGCAACACCTGAAAGATGGTCTCGCCATATATGGCGAAATACAACCTTTTGAAATGCAATGCTTCACGCTGATGCCACACCTGTGCACCGGCAAAGCCATTGCAGTTCTGACCCCAACTGAGGAGATCGCGAAGGACCTAACCCAGATCCCACACTCCACTTTTATTGATATCACAGGGCATACCACCCACCCATTATGGGTAACCGTGGACAGCGCGCCCCCCATTTGCACCCACTGTGATGCGTTTGGCCATAAGGCGCATGCATGCCCCATCAAGGAGGGCGTCACATTCCAAGAGCACCCCTCAGTGGCCATGGCCAGTGGAGAGGCGCACTACGAACCAACCGCAAGCACCAAGGAGGCTTTCCTATGGGGAGCACAAGGCTGCTACCTATTGGTAAAGCCCATCTCCCCGCAGGAGTGGAAGAAGGCCAAGCAGGCCCATAGGGCTGCGGCCAAGGCCACCACCACCATCCCACACTCACAACACCAGGAGGACATGGAGACCTTCACAGCAGAAGCAACTTGGGAATCCATCATCCAATCAGATTAGGAAACCCATGCTGAGTGGGCTACTCACTCTGAGGATCCGATGGGAAATTCAATCTCACCCAATCACTGCACCAAAGCTCCAGTTGAAACTGACTTGGGACCTATCCCAACTGAAAAAAAAAATTTTGACCTGCTCAATGGTGCACCAAACTCATCCACACCACAAAAAATTCGTCCAACGTCAGGAAAACAAAAAGTGAAGGCCAAAGCCAACGCGACTCTTTCCGCAAAAATTAACAAAAACCTGGATAGCATTACTGCTCACACCCGCACTGCTGTGAAAGCCCATGGGGACCTTGAAGAGGCTGGTGGGCCTGGGGGCCCACCCCCTCGCACCTAAGGTGTGATAGGGGAAACCTTCACTCTAGGGACGTTGAATATCGCCAGACTCAAGGCCTCCCCGTCCCAGGCTAGGAAACTGAGTTTTTTACAACACAATTTACCCATGGATATCCTGGCCATCCAGGAGTCCCACTGTCCACGAGGTTCCGAGGAAGCTTGGAAAACAATGCTCCTCCCATCCCTATCCTTTTGGTCAAAGCACTGTGGGGTGCTAATTCAGAAAAATAATTTTTTCAAATTCACATCCTCAGAAATATTCCTAAATGGCCAAGTGCTCATTGTCACCTTCTCGTGGGCTGATGTTGCGCACACAATTGTCAACATCTATGCCCCAAACAGTGCACATGAGCATCGGTAATTTTTCTCATCAGTCAAAATCCTCCCACTACCCCCTGATTCTTTCCTAGTTAGCAACATGAACTGTTGCCTAACCTCACCAACGGACTGGTGGCCTCCCTCACCCCACGCCCCACAGGGACACGTAGAACTACGCGTTCTAAAAGCCACTCTTGGGTTAATGGATGCGCTGCCATGACATGCCCCACTGCTCAAAAACATGATGCATCCCCTCATCCACAATGGCTAATTAAGGTCCATGACCCACATCGACCTTATCCTAACACCGGTAAAATTCCAACCCCATATCTCCCACTTCAAAACAACGAAAATGGAATTCTCCAACCACTGACTGGTCTCAATAACCTACCACTTACCCGTCACAGTTGCAAAGGCCCCACATTGGTGCAAAATCCGCCCCCTGAGCTTGCATCACCAGGATTTTCCATGTGGGTGGAAGAGGCAACTTTGGCAAAATTGTTTGTTGCACCATTTTGTGCGGACCCCATTTCCACATGGGCAATCTTCAAAGAGGACACCATCTGCCACTATTGCCATCTCTCCTCCAGATGCTCACGAGCCATATCGGTGGTTATCTTGCACGCTCTGGCGGAATTGTCCCACTTGGAGTCCAACATTCCAGCCACAGGATACAGCCCTGCATGGGGCCAGAAGCGGGCGGAGGCAGCCGCCCACCTCAACGCACTTGAAATGTAACACAAACATCGGGTTTGTGTCTAATACAGGGCCACATGCATCACTAAAGGTGACAAGTGCACCGCATACTTCTTCAAAAAATCTTTTGCACCACGCCAGAGCGTGGCCTGCACACAGGTGCGAAGATCGGACAATTCTATCATGGACACACCAGCCAAAGTGGCAATCAAAATGCAAAGATATTACTCTGAGTTATACCGAGCTGACCAATTCAGCTGGCCAAAATGGCGGAATTTCTCGACTGAGCTCATATCTGCACCGTTTTCTGATACCCAGAAATAATAATTTAATTATCCAAACGAATTATGGACAGCCATTCGCGGCGCGCCAAACTGAAAATGCCCAGGCCCAGATGGTATTCCATATGAGTTCTACAAAAAGTATTTCAAATATATATCCCCATTGCTGCTAGCCTCACTTAACCAAAGCCTGTTGGAAACGCGCCTCCTACCAGGAGGACATGAGGCCTTTACTGTCACACTCTTCAAGAAAGGGGATAAGCTTGACTTAGCCAACTGGCGCCCCATTTCTCTAACAAACACAGACACCAAAATTTTAACAAAAATCATGGCTAATCGTTTAGGGACTGTAGCATCTGCCACCATCTCCCCAGAACAATTCGGTTTCATCCCCAGAAGGTTGTTTGGGATAACGTGCACTCCATGGCTAATGCATGTCAGTCCACAGCCTCTGGGGCACTGGTATTTTTGGACCAACAAAAGGCCTATGATAGAGTAAACTGGGAATACCTAAGGGCATGCCTTCATCAATTCTGCCTACCCCCCGCTTCATAAACTGGGTAATGCTGCTCACAGAATCTGCGACAATGGCAGTGCATGGCCCAGGCTTTCTAACAGAAGTAGTCCGCCCTCAAAGGGGCTTGCGACAAGTGGACCCCCTCAGCCCACTCTTATACAACTTCAGCCTCGACCCACTACTGCGAAATGTGATTGCCCAACTCACTGGGGTCCATGTGCCAGGCCAAACCCCAGTCAAGATGATGGCATTTGCAGATGATAGCGTGGTGGGGGTGTCTAATAATAAAGATGCATGCGCTTTTGAAGCCCTCATCCAGGAATATTCCCGGGTAAGCGACGTGGCACTGAACGCCTCCAAAACCGAAATCATCCTCCTTGGTCGGTTTCAGAACTGCTGGGCCCCAGCAACTAGTTCCCAACCCGGCCCATCTGCTCGCCCAAATCCACGCCTTACTAACTCAACACACAACGCTCCATTGATGCTCCCCTTCGTGCCACGTCCTACCATAGGACCAGTGCACCATCTGGGCGTGTGGATAGAGGCAGGCGGATATGCGTCAGCAGTAATGGAGTGCCGCATACTGGACAACGTGACGAAGCGAATCGCCTCTCTCAGAGCCCACCCTACTACCCTTACTGGCAGGGTTGTTCTTGCCAACTCTATTCTCCTATCCAAAGTCTGGTTCGGAGCCCACGCCATCCCCTTCTCCCCAAGCTTCTTCAAATCCCTGTATGCTTTTCTGCAAGGATGGCTTTGGTCAGGCCGCCCTCCACCAGTACGGCTAGAGGTCATGTTTGGCCCTCATCATCAAGGTGGCATGGGCCTGCTTGACTTCAAAGCCCATGCTAAGATCCTGGGCACCTGGATCGCGGCCGTCACCGCTCCTACACTCCCATCCCAACACTGGTCCCGCGCGGCCCACTCCAACTTCTCCTAAGCCTTGGGCCTCAACAATCCATCAAACACCAACTCCCTGATGAAATACCTCGCATCACACACATCAGCCACAGGTCCTCACGGGACTAAACCCACTACAAATGAATCCTACTCTTCATGCAAAGCGCAGAGTGAAGAATTTGTATTAGCGGACATACAACCCAAAGATGCCACCCCTCTCCTCAGTTCACACAAGAGGTACAGGGGCTACCCATCCATGATGGCGTGATCCCCATTCGACCCCATGTCCTATCCAGGGTGGACTACCTGGACATGATGGACATCCCTTATTCCACTGAGACCCAAAAGACTATCTGGAAATACGCACACCATCCTCTGTTGCAGCCTCAAGTCCGCTCCCATGTGTGGCGCTGCCTGAGGCGGGTGTATCATACAGCTGAGCGCTCTAACGCTTTACACCCATCCTGTGTCATGTTTGGCCAGTACGGAACGCTGTTCCACCCCCTGGAGAAGTGCCCCACCTCTAAAGTGATATGGCGCGAAGTTCAACGTCTGCTGGGCCAGGATCAAACGCATCCCTTCAGTCTGTCAAGAGATATGTTTGCTTCATCAATGGCCTCCCCCCTTCCACCCTCCCTCCATGTTCTGGTGGTTGCAATCGCCATGTGGACTATCTACACGATTGTCTTGGATGCCATCGCCGGATCCATCCCCACCCTCCCAGAAGCTGTCCAAAGATTCCGGTCTCATTTGGTGGACCACTTTCAAGTGTGGATGTTTGGATACCTCCCACCACGTCGCTGACAGCTGGTCTTCTCCTGGTTCCCTTTGGTTCATCAAATCAGACCCCTTCCTCCACACGTGCTCAATAGTGGCTACAGCCCCATCACCGTTCCCTCCCCCTCCCCATAAATGGCGTTCCCGCTGGCAACAAGAGATAGCATCGCTTCTCTGGGGTGCCTTCCCTGGTACTAAGTTTGTCATTCCTGAGACATATTCGGAAGTGTCCATCCCATGGTCAGCCTTCCCCACAATAAATTTAAAATTTAAATAAGATAGGATTTTAGAGTATTTATTAAACGCCGTGGGGGATAAGAAAAACTGAGCCTTTTTGATATCTAATTAATCAGTATCTAAACTGAATTGAGGGTTGAAGGGGATTTAATACAAGTCTGAATGGCTTGTTACAACCCAAATAAGGAAATATTAAAATTCAGCCTATTGAAGATCAGAGAGATCCCCTATAATTAGGCTGAATGATAAATGGCGAATTATTTTGGGGTAAGTTGTAACCATGAGGTAATGACTTAATATATTTAAGCCAGATCCCTTTTGTGGAAAGTATTGCACCTTGGGGGACCCCAGCCGCGCCTATAAAAGGGGGAGGTCCCCGTTTAGGTGCTTGCATTATACTGGTAGGGGCTGGGGAGATCCATCCAATGGATGCCCCAGAGTCACCTTAAAGTAAGAGTATCTGAATGCTAAAATTCATGTTAATTTCCTGCAAGGTATTCAAACAAGTTTTACCCCAATTTGCAGGGTTCCACCATGAATTGGCCAAGGTCTTTTGGCCGATTAGATCAATATTATTATTAAAATTGATCTCCTCGTTATTGTGACTTGTAAAAATCCCACATTTCCTCTTTTTGGCTGAGTTTTTCCCACAACATTTGTTTTCTGAAGCATGGGAGGCAAATGTCTGACAGCCTGATATAGGCATAGATCTTTGATAGCATGGTTAACAATTTTTGCATTTACTACTTCTTGCAAATTTTCTATATTCCAAATTCTAGAAAAGAGTTGATCAATATGGGATTCTAAGGTAGTTTTTGGTTCATTGACTGATAGTAATTCTTTGCTTTTATATATGATTAGTGACATTTTTGCCACAAAGTGCTTCCTAAAGTCAAGTCGGAATTAGGATAGATCTCACATTGCCCATCCAACTTCTGCAATCCATCCATTCAGATGTTTTTTTCCAAACTCTTAAATCTGGGACATATAACCCTTTTTAATACTAGTGGTGCCCAACCTAAGTGTGAGAACTTCCACGCATCTTTACCCGCTATTTGCCAAAAAAGGGTTCTAAAATATTAACAAAAAGATTCTGACATGGTGCTTCAGCATTGGCTTAATCATCCATATTGTAAGGGGAAGAAGGTTTGTAGGGATTCTTGTACAGCGGGCGCTTCAGGTGGCGGACAAAGGCAGAAAGTAAAGGTCAGATTGTCAGCAGCATGTGGAAGAATGAGATAGAGATGTGGGTTCTTTTTGTCAAAGAGGTTAGCGTTTTACATCAACTTAAGCTATCTAATAAGCTGATTTTAAGTGAAAGAAATGGGGTTGAGCATGCAAGTAAAACATTGATAAGCTGGTGGGTTTGTGTTTGGTTGGGGTCAAAAAGTGAAGATCTCGCCACATTGATGTATGTGCGGTCTGCAGCAAAATTGAGCTCTTTGATAGAACATTTTTTCTTTTTCAGGGAAATCTCTGGAAATTGTGTGTATGAATGCCCTCACAAAGTAGCTTCAGCGCGTGTGAAGGGCTTGGTGGAGGAGGGAGTTGTGGGGACAGCAGCTGCTTTGAAAGACTTTTGTTGAATAGTTTTAGAAACTGGAACCCGTTGCAAGGATAAAAATTGTGGCGGGAGTCGAATTAAGGGGTAAATTCATCCATGGCAAATTGGGCTTTATGCATAGAATCATTCTTCAGTGCCATCTGATAACTTTAAAGGATTTAATTCAGCCATTGCTGGGCAAGCAACAGGATTCAGATGGGTGGCAGGGGCATATTGGACACACACAGTTGACCATAGAACTTTAGCGACGTCTGAGATGAAATTTGATGAGGAATAGTAATGCTAAGTCAAGCTCTGGCTGGTCAAAGTAGCAGAAGAAGTGCCTGTGGCAGTCAATGTTTGGGAGGGAGGATATCCCATTAATAAAATTCAGTGAGGCAATAGAAGGGCTGGCACCAGAGGGAGGGGAGGCGGAAGCTGCTTCAGTGGAAAATGCTGGCACTTGGACTTTGAATGGTCAAGGTTGAAGCACAAAGGACAGATGGCGCAGCCATTTTTACTAGTGCCCATAAGGGATGATCAGGAGCTGATCTTATCACATCGTGAGGGGTATAGTGAAATGGGTGCTATAACAAAAGGGGAGGATCAATGCAAATGCTTGAGTCTCGTCAAGACAATTGGCGCCATTGGGCACCACAAATTAAACACAAGGTCAGCGCCATAGGCTTCCAAACCCTTAGTGAGTTTGTGGTGGAGAATTTTAAAAAGAGGTGGGAGGGCAAATCATCAAATTGACCTCTAGTGTTGACTCATCCAGAAGTCAAATTCTGATAATTAGGATGGGTGTATTTTTGTAAATTAAGGACTGCTGTGTTGCTGACATTGCATGAGCTTCATAATTGAAGCCAAGATTAAAGTACTACTTAATGGGACAGAAATTTATAGATCTGGTGGGTTTTACACTACTGTGGCCAACTTGATGATGGCCGCGCTCACCTAGAAGAAGAGGTTCCATATTTAGCCAAAGGCTGAAACATTATTTGCTATGAAGGAGCACCAGGGGGCTTTGTAGCACCGCCTGGGAGCGTGCAAGGAGCTGGGCTAGGTTACAAGGTGGAAAATACCGACTGGAAGTATTTAATAGTCAGATGGGCCAGTCCAGGTGCGTTTTATCTGAGGCTGACAAACGCCAGGAGGTGGCGCTCCATATCCCCACGTGGGGGCAGCAGTTGTCAATCATGTTGACATAAGTTTGGCATGGCACAAAAAAGGTGGTTAAGAGTTAACCTTTTCAGGAAATTTTAGAAATCAAGTAAATAAGTGCTTGAAGCGAATCATAGAGTTGGAAGGGACATATGTTCTATATCTAAGGATGTAACAACTTGCAATGTTATAAGGAGCCTTTGGGGCCTATATATGGACCACGATGTTCCTTATGAGCACTTAATTTGTTGGAGGTAAATAGGCTCTTATATATAGTTGTCAAATCTAATAACAAATTCCTAAATCCAGAAAACAAAAGTTTGCAGTTGTTAGTACAATTAGGCTAATAATTCAGCCATGGTATGTGTCAAGACTTAGATATGACTGGACAATAAGCCCCAAATAGCTACGGCAGATTGGCTAAAATCCGCTCACAATAATTTACAAGTGTATAAATATCTGAGCACCTTGGGATAAGGCGATATTGAGCCAGGAAGGATAGATATTGGATAGCCTTCAAATAAGGCAATAAGCCAATGTTGATCCTTGACAAATATTAGAAGATAGCCTCAAACTAAGGTGATAGTGGAGTTAAGAATAATAGACCCTTCCGGGACCTCACAGTTATGAGGATGAACCTAATGAGGATACAGCGGTAAAGAATAGTCTAAGCAAAAGGATTGGTATTGACCAAAGTCGCTGATATATAAGCGAGATGTGAAGATTGGAGGAAGAAAATTATTAGTAGGAAGAAGAGAGGGCAGCAGAAATAATCTGCTAATAACATTAGATTAAAAAGTGTGGTGTGGTTGGGGCTAATTGCTCCATTTTTTATTAATGTCTTTAAGTTGTTTTGCGGGCTGGCAATCCCAATATTGTCCATCCATTGCTCAGTGGGAACCAAACCCGTGCAAACACTTATGGCTTATCCTAATATTTTTTGTTAAAATTATAACAGTGGTGCTCACTCAGGGGGCACTTTGATCAACCACATAAAATAAAAATAAAACTCTCCAGTCACCATCCAAGTTTCATCAGGCTACATTTATGGGGAATTCTTATGGCATACTGCGTCAGCCAAATATGCAAAACTTAAACTTGCATTAGACGTGGTGCATAAGAATCAGGATGGGCTCCTTCAGGAGCATAGTGAACTAATGAACCAGCTCTTGACACGATAAGCCAAATGTGGTTTTTGGACAACAAAATAGGAAACTTGATAATCGCCTGGATGGCACTACTGAATGACTACATTGTGCGGAGTGGAAAATGCACAGCACCTCCCACCTACAGCGACTCATTAGGAAGTGTATGAACTACAAGAGGTCACTCAGGAAAATATATATTATGATGAATGTGAGTTCAGGTACTCAGTTGAGGAACCTTTCACCAACTCCAGGGCAGTGTGAGCTACTCCACCCATGATGACAGCCTAAGAAATAATTTTTTTCAGTGAACCAATTCCCCCAGGTGTTGGCTATACTGCCCACCAAAGGGACCCAAGCTACCCATGAAGCAGCGGACAAGTTGTACGCCGTGGCACTACCAAACCAGCACCTCAACAAGATACCACCTATGGGTCTCAAACCATTCCTCAGTATGCTCCAAAGACTCACAGCTATGAGTGGGAGGAGGGGGGTTGTATCAATAAGCTGCCTCCATTTGACTACAATGGGTTCATCCACGGTTTCTTTAAACGTTTTGAGTCCAGGGAAGAAGGAGCCTCGGATTGGCACAAGGCTAAAAGCTAATATTCGCCTTAGATGTTGGAAGTGCCAACTAAGTCACTTGCTATCTGACAAGCAGTTCTGTTACATATCAGGAAGTGAAGGATATGGTGCTGCATTTGTTCAGAGGTACTGCAAAGATGTCACAGTGGAAAGCGGAGTTCTTGACCATTGAATTCCAGCTATTGAGGCCCTTGCTGTGTTTGCTGAATGATCCATGATGGAAGCCCACATGTTAATTGGGGCAGGGTTTCTATACAAATATGATGTGGGCATTGCAATGACCTCTTCGGTAATTGCCATACCACAAACTTTACAATGTTATGGCTCCAATTTTGGAGGACTATCTACCCCTGCTCAAGATTGTTCAATTTCTGCGCTGTCTATAAACTACCTTTACTCCCCCAAAACATATCAGAAAATATCGCAGCCATAGCTGGACCTTCTTATTTGGGGGAATTCACCCGTCCTGTCCAGATTCCAACTGTAACCCCCGCCCTTATTATAATTATGCGCACGCCCTTGGCTGAGTTACCCCATCAGCTTAAATTCTGATCTTGACCTGCTTATGATAATTGCCAGCAACCCAACTACCAGCCTGAGCCTAATCAAACTGACTGTCAGCAGTCAACCCATCGACCTGGCCCTTGTTATGCCAATTGCCAAAAGTCAAATTATTGCCTGGCCCATATTACAAGAACCAAGGACGCAGCCCCTATGAGGTAAATTGTTTTTGAATGCTGTTGGCCTGGCCACCTTGCTCAGAGTTGCCTCAACTGTCAGGTTCACTACGTACAGCAGGATCAATACTACTAGGGAAAAGATGGAGTGGAGTAGAGATGGGACTCTCTACCTCCGCTATACCAACCCCAAAAGTCCCACCTGAGCCTATAGTAGTATATTCAGCGGAAGTCCCTCAGTATAATGACGAGCTTTTATATCAGCAGCTGATTGGAGGGGTAAATGTACTGACACAGGCGCAAGCCAAGGACGCTGCAGAAATAGGACTTCAGGAGCAACCAAAGCCGCATGCCTGTCAATGTTGAACCAAGTTTCTCCAGCTAAGCTGGACCCATCCTCAGATGCGCCTTACCTAAAAGGAGTAAACGCCGCTCTCCTAGTTAACGCTTTTTTTAAAGAATACCCTAAAAGTAATGAAGGGGTTATCAGCTTTATTGGAAAAAGAGATTCTTTAAATGTCCCCATATTAAATAGTCAAAATTCTTCATACTCTGAATGTACATACTGTGACATTTTTGTAGCAAAACATTGATTCTGCACTATGATAGATACGGGCGCTCCAGTAAATATAGTTTCCACCAAGTTGGTAAAAAGTTGACGTTAAAACCTGATGTAGAACATTGCATGGTGTATGGGACCGCTGGAGCGGAAAACATGGTTTCTGAGGGAGCATACAGTGCGCTATCTTTGTGGTTTGAGTCAATTATTGTTGTAGCCCCGATGATAGTGTAGCCAAACAATAATTATGAGCTGTTAAAGGGAACCACTTTTATATGACACTTTGGTGCTGTCATTGACATGATGGAGGAGACATATAAAATTTGGTATCAGAAAATAGACTATGGGCTCTGCAAGTTGGCAAGCTAACCAGTATGAAGACTGGTCAGCTTTTGCCATTTCGCCTTAGGCGACAGGGCCAGCAGCACTGGATGACCCTTTGGCATGTCACCCGTGCCATTTGGGTATCCCCCAGCCTAATCCCTAACCAATGAAATAAATATATAATTATAACAAAAGTTAGATTAGGCAAAGGGAGATATTTATTAAGAGGGAAGCGCCAGGTATCTATACTATTTACAACAGGGCTACTGCATCCACTGCCAGCCTATTGGCTCTTCCACTGGTGCTTTCAGCCAACAACTCTTCTTATTCTTCCACTGCACTATTCTCTTCCCTGACATCGACCCTCTCGCTCCATCCTTCCCAATGTCTGAATTAGTTTTAGCTCATCCTCAGCCTTAAGTTGCCGGTGAGCTGTATAAAAGATTGATTTAAATAACAATGAGTTTGGATTTGGCCTTCAAGTTGATAATAATGCACTGGAAACAACAATGGTCGCTTGCTTTGACTCAAAAGCTCAGTATCTCGCTGACATCTCTTCTCAACTCATTTCAGTCAATTGATTCATTTTTGCCTTATTCAGGAGATAATTGATTATAATAAATGAAGCACCGGAAGCAACCTCGGCCACCTCAAACTTATAATTGTTGGATCCTCCAACATCAGATTATCAGTACAGGCAGCGAATTCATAGATGAATGATTAGAGCAAATACATCAGCTTTCCACCAGAAATTCCCACAACAGTCCATGAATGGCAGTTGGCATCAAACACTGATTTCGCTGAATGATACTAAATAGATCATCCTTGGCTATTAGTTGCTGGTGATCCTTATACTAATTTGGGCCACCTATTGGCCCCATTTGAACTTACTTCTAAACTCGATGGAATACTAATTTCAGCTCAACTTAAATTGGGGAGCAAATAACCAGAAATCATATCAAATACAACAGAATTCAGTCAATGAGCCATTCCGGTGGGTTAGCCATTTCATCCTAAATAACAAATAAATCATTGTAGGATTCCATCTGGTTAAAATTATGACATAAGGGGAATGGTTCCCAATTTATTTTACCTCCAGTGGAGCGCCAAAGGATCTGGTGCATATGGGCAAAATCAACTTTGCATATGGTGATGGGGTGATTCCAGTTTACTACCATTGACTAAAGAACAAGACCCAGGCCCTCCCCAGCAGATATATTAATATCAAGGGCTGCCTCTCAGCGCTGGTGTGCCTATATCCATTCCCTCTGGCCACCAAGTAATGGTACACCAAATTTGGAAATGAAATTACCAACCAGACTCTATAGGGAAGTTATAGGGCCTTATCAGCAATCACAGCTTGAGCCCTATGTGGCCCCAGGCATTATACTTTTGGGACATGTGGAGATCAAGGTTTTTCTAGCGAATCTACAAAAAGAACCATTGCAGATCCGCTGGCATCAAATAGCGGCATATTTACAAATGAACCCAGTTGAGGAGGTTCTATAGGTTAATGAGTTTGGTCGGTAGATGAATTTGGTCTACCCATTGAACCACAGTCTGGCATAATGTCTGTGGTACCGCGCAAAATTTAATGAGGTTATTTGAGAATATAGAGATAAGGAGATAGATTTATTTCAAATATATAAGGAGACTTTCACTGTCAACGACCATGATATAGGGTGCACTTGATGGATGGTCCATTTATTAGACACTGGAGATCATCCCCCATGAGGTCTCAGCCGATCCGCTGATCTAGGCAGCTGAAGAAGTATTCACTGAGGAAATTGAAAAGCTGCTGGAGTAAGGGATACTCAAACCATCAAAGAGTCCATGGTCTTCACCTATTCTAATTGTAAAAAAGAAGGACGGTACCAACCAGGTAGTAATCAACTACCAAAAGCTCAACAGTATCACCAAGAAAAACTCTTATTACTTGCCGCGGATTGATAACTCTTTGGATTGGTTGGGAGGAGCTCATTGCTTGTTAGCGATGGATATGATATTCTGGTACTGGCAAATTAAGTTGCCTGCAGCGGAACAGGATAAATGCGCCATAATCACACCCAAAGGGCCTTTTCAAATGACGCTTATGCCTCAAGGGCTATGTAATGCCCCAACTACATTTCAACAGGCCATGGACACCATCCTTGGCGACCTGAAGCTGTCATGCGTTCTCTTAACCTAGACAATATCAATATCTTATCCCGTAGTTTTCTGAGAACCTTACCCATTTGGAGGAGATTATCCATCTGGCTTGCTGAGGCCAACATCAAGATCAAACCCTTAAAAGCCACTTCTTCAAGGACCTGCTGGAGAGCCTTGAGTTTGTGGTAGACGCGATGGGGCTGAAGCTCCAACTGGACAAGGTGGAGGCTATCCAAAAACGACTATGCCAAACAGTAAGCATGATATACAAGTGTTTTTTGGATGGTTGGCTACTAACAACGCTTTATACACGGCTTCAGCTGTATTGTAGCCCGCTGTTCGAGTTACTAGAAATGATATTAAGTTTGAATGAATGGGCGTTGACAATGCTCCTTTAGACACTTTGGATGGCGTTAATCAGTGCACCTGTGCTGCGCTATCCAAATTTTGATAAAGAGTTTATCTTCCATATGGATGCGTCTCTTTTCCGCTGTAGGGGCGGTCCTATCCCAAAAACAATAAGAGGGAGGAGCACCCAGTTGCATACTTCAGTCAAGGTCTGAACTGCCATGAACCAATTATACTGTGACCAAGTGGGAGTGCTTAACAGTGATCTACGCGTATAAGCAATTTAGGGTGTATTTGCATAGAGTGAATTTTAAAATCATATTGGATCATGCTTCTCTATGCTGGTTGCAGAATCTCAAGGAGCTTGAAGGGCGTCTATCCTGATGGGCCCTCAAACTGCATACTTTTGATTTCAATATCTTCCACCAACCTAGAGCAAAACATCAAAACTCCGATTGCTTGTTGAGACTACCAACAATTGCTGTCACAGCGGATCTGAGTGATGTGATGTACAATATAACGCTCAGCGGAAAATATGACTATGAACCGCCTCAAGTCATGAAAGCATTAAATGAGATGCGGGATAATACCTTTCAGCGGAACAGTGAGCTTTATAAAGTGGATTGGAGATTCTATGGTGAGCTTTACATGACCCTCGTCATGTCCAAGCATTCTTATAAGTGCACATAAGGCAGTTGGAAATGGTAGATTTCACAAGGCGTTAGGATTGTTGCACCCTCGGTATTATTAGAAAGCATGAACTTTGATGTGCTTGAGACAACTTCTTGCTGCAACCAGTGCCAATTGGAAAAGCCATTCTGCCAGAAGACCTCGTTCTGACTAGTAAAACTGAATTTTTTGGCATACAGTTTTCATTGATGTTGTTGGCCCCCTGTTGATGGGAGCTAACTGGTTAAAATACATTCTGGTGGCAATTGACCACCTGACCAGGTGGGTAGAAGCACGGGCATTAAGGGATTTGGGGGCGTTCTCAGTGGCCAAGTTCATAATGGAATGTCTCATCCAGTAACATAGTTCTCAGTTATCCTTACTGATAATGGAACTAACTTCACCTCCCACATCCTTCCCAAGATAAATGAACAGATGGTCCAGTTGTTCTGATGACCCCATATCACCCCAAGTCCAAGAGTATGTCTGAGCAAGTTAATGGAACCTTGGTGAACATACTATAGAAATTAGTAACGGATCAACCTTCAGATTGAAGCTCCCACCTTTCCAATGCTGTCTTTGCCTATAACATTAGCTATCATTCTGCCACAGGGAAGAGTCACTTCTAGTTACTATATTGATGGCGCCCAGCTCTATCTGCACTATTCTATGCTTACTGGAAGATACTGGTGGAATGGATCCTCAACTTGACTTGCTTAATCTAGATAACACTTTAACCAAAATGCAAAAAAGCATACTCCTTCAGCTTGGCCAAAAAGATAAAGAATCAGGGCGCCAATCAAGTACAGCATAGTGGGTTATCTTAGCTCAAAGAAGTAGAGATGTTTCTGTTCCATGAACAGCATGGGTTTGGTTGGAAGCATTAGTTGGCCAACACCTGGATTGGTCCGTTTAAAATAATTGAGAATACGGATATCAACGCCTACACTATCAAGGACTCCACAAGTGGTCAGATCATCAACCTAGTGCACACAAAGTTCCTTTGGGCGTATAAACTTTAGGAGACTTTATTGTCCAGTCAAGGGGGGTAATGTCAAGAATCTGATATGACTGGATGATAAGCTCCAAATAGCTACGGCGTATTGGCTAAAATCCGCTGACAGTGATTTACTAGTGTACAAATATTTGAGAACCTTGGGATAAGGCAATATTAAGATAGGAAGGATAGTTATTGGATTGCCTCCAAATAAGGCAATAAGGTGATGTTGAACCATTATGAATATTTATAAGATCGCCTTGAACTAAGGCGATAGTGAAATTAAAGATAATAGACCATGCAAGGACCTCACAGTTATGAGGATGAACCTAATGAGGATACGGCGGTAAAGAATATTCTAAGCAAAAGATTGGTGTCACTTAAAGTCGCTGATATATAATTAAGACGAGAAAATTGAAGGAGGAGGATTATTAATTCGAAGAAGAAAGGGAAGCTAAAAGAATCTGTTAATAACATTAAAGAAATAAATTGGTTTGGTTGGGGCTAATTGCCCTTTTTTGTTAAAGTCTTTAAATGTTTCAAGGACTGGCAATCACCATATTGTCAAGAGATTGCTCAGTGGGAATCAAGCCCTGTGCAAACCCTTATGACATATATAAACGATTTTGCTAAAAATATACCAGTATGCTGCAAGGTATATGGCTGCTGAAGCATTTGAAACTTTTGAGTGACTTTATTGTGTAAATATTAACAAACTCCAATCTAGGTTCATACAACTTGGCTTTTCAACTCACTAATACACTTCAGTTTTCAATTATGGCGTCTCATTTATCTGACAAAAAGATGTAATCCAGTCTCATTTAATTAATATAAAGTCAGAAATGAAGCTGTTTAGTAAGCCTTATTTTTTTTGAATTTCCACATGATGCAATCAAGAAGTTGAGCTTGAGTGTAAGCCTATTTTTAAGTTTGAGGTAAGAATTAGTTTTAGCACTATCGCTTTTGTGCTCAATTTAGGAACCATCGTGCCAAGGAAAGACCTGGCTTCCTTCATGGGTAAGATAGAACCCACAAGGGCAGCCACTGTCCATAAGCCACCGCTGCTTTTAAAGGTCTGTGACTAGGCGCGCTGAATAAGGAGTTTAAATGGTCTGATTTAGGGAACTGCTTCCCAATAGCCATTTAATTTATTAAATAAATAAAAGGGAATGCTTTTTGATAAAATTTTATTAAACAAACAGGAAGCTAAAAAAATAACCTAACACCCAACCATTAGCAGAGTGATGGGTTTTAATATGTGCCAGGGTGGGGGTTGCTAAGCCATGACTAACAGGCTCAATTGCTTATTTCCAATTTGTTATGACTGGAAATTATTGCCTCAATTAGTACTTTATATTAACAATATTGGCCAGGATTCCCAAACTATTCTCACAATGTTTAAGTAAGTTCATATTGTAAAATTTTGTTTTTGATAATCTCAGAATTCAGTGTAGTTGATGCAGCAGCTGCCCATGCTAACACCCTTTTCCACCAGCAAAACCATGGGGCGATGGAGCCTCTTGTTGAGTAAAATCAAATTCTGAATTTCTTTATGAGTTTAAAAAAGGTGCTAAGTATGAAATTGAAGAGCTTGAGTTTGGTGTGAGCCGCTCCTGCATTGATGCTACAAAAACTTTGATGTCTGATCCCAACTATCCCCAAACCTGCAAGCGCATCAAGTCATTCACTTTTGTGCTAACTCTCATCACTTTTGCTGCATCAACTTTCCCAATATGTTGTGGCGATGAACACTTAAGGCCTCATTAACAAAAAAGACCCACAATTCTACCTCCTTATGCCACATGCCGCTGATGCCCCAACCCTTAGGCTGTTCACCATGGTCCAACAGCTAAAGCGGGTGCCATAAAAAGTTTCCCCAAAGCTTCCTCACCATCTGATTTGGTTTCCTAGGCTGATACCTTATGGATATATTAGGATTTCTTATTATGATAATCCCTTTGTTTGGCTTGATTGCAAATAAAGATGTGTGGCGACTCCCCTTTGAGTTGGGCACTGCTAGTGCTAAAAATCTCAGTATTCAGTGATGGGTTGATACCCAATTCCAACCTTTTCTCTTCAATCTTTACCCATCTTAGAATTATTAAATAAAGTATTCTTATCTAAGGTTGTCTCATGTGTCACATTTTTCCAATTGCGGTGGCTTCTTATTGGAACATATGTTGGGGGTGGGAAATGATGAGATTTGCATTAAGATTCCCAAAATTCCTTGAATCTCCACAAAGCTGTTATTTTCTTCAGATAATACTCTGCAGATTCAGTACTATAATGGGTTTGGGCTTATATTAAGTAGGAGAAAGGAATCTAAAGCAGAGAGGCGTATCAGATACCCATCTCTCATATTAGTAAGCCTTAGGTCTGAAATCTTGGTTAAATGCAGGTCCCTAGACTTTGAGCCCTTTTTAGTCATAAAAGGTGCATGAATTAGCCCATCATAATAGCAGGAGCCAAGGGCTTTACAGCTCAGAAATGTTGCAGCCAATCACAAATGAATAAGGTTCTGAGCAACCCATTTTTGTGGTTTCAGGAGGTCTGTCCCCTTGGGTGTAGAGTTCCATAAAGCAAAGATTCCACAATCTAGGTCACTTTGGCTGGTTTATTTTGATAAGTTGTGTTACTTGTCCTTATGATTAAATGCAATAGACACTCTAAATTGTAGTTCATTTATAATGTAAACAGGTACTTCTTGGTTATTAGAGTTTATCCATTTATTTACACCTATATTCATGGATTGTGTCGGTGAAAATAAGGCTGAGCAGCCATTCCAGATAAGTAACCACCCAAAACGCTACACACAGTAAAAAGGGTATACCTATCTATAAGAGTTTTCCTAACTGACAGGAGAAAGACATCACTATGGGATGTGACTTACATAACTGGGAACCACAGTTGATAATGGATATCTGGACTGAGTTAAAAAAGTAAAAATTGATATATAATGGGTTCTTTATAAGAATTGTGAACTGAGGAAAATAATTTCAGCAGAATCTTTTGGGTTCTGCTGCCTTATAAACCACTCAAGGAAAGAAATGGGGTGTGCAAAATGGTTTAACAATTTTTAATACACTGTGATATTATAATCATCATACTAACTATTTTTAATAATGTTGAGTGCTGGTCACGCAAGTAAGGATTTTTCTGGCCCTTGTTCAAGTTGCTTCAATTTTCATAAAATTTACAATTTGATCATGGCTTGGCTGCATGATGGGCGCAGCATGCCCCTGGGAAGGGTTGGTAGTTTTACCTTCAAACGAAACAAATGAGTTCACAAAGTTTGAACCTATCAGGTATGACTTGATCTAACTAATCTGAGAAGCAAAATGGGTGGAAATGTTTTTTAGCTTAAATTGGATTTGCTTGACTTAATAAAATTGAAAAGAATATATAACTTCTTAGTGATACCAAAACCTATCTCTTGACCTTTGCAATGTTGTAGGGGGAGACAATTTGGCGCCTGGTGATGCCCCTTGGCCTCCACTACCGCCTTGCACACTCCCAAAATTCTTCCCATTAACTTCTTAGTGGTGGGAAGGACTAGAAGGGGAGAAACCTTCAGAGGGTAGGCTTTGACCACCTCTCATCCACCAAAAGGCCAAATCGCCCAAGGTGGTGATGGTAACAGCCGCCTTCTTTGGCCCTTCTTAGTTCTATGGGAGAACTCTTCCCACTTCAGGCGTAGTGGTTGCTCCCCTGAGCTTACAATTATATTTTCTTCATTTTTGAGGGATCTTCAATGATGTAATTATTCATCGTTGAGAAGGTATGTCTTCACCTGAATGTGTTTAAAGATACCTGGTAGAGAGCATGAGTATAAGTTTCTGATTTTTTTGGCTGTTAATTCAAATGCTATACAATTTATTAATCACTATATATCAGCGGTCTTCCTAGTGGCTAATGTATTCAGAAAGAAAGTTTTCTTTGTCTATAGAATCTAGTTAAAATGTTGTATAGAGCGCCATATATCTACTTAACTTGGAGATATTTTAAATTTTTTCTGATACATGCTTCCATTACAGATATTTTGAACTTTAACCGCCGTTATCATTATTATCTCCATGGGAGTTTTGCATTAGTTTGAGAGTATCAATATCATTTATGCTAAATGAGGGAGTTTGGAATCTGAAAAGATTTTTATTTTTTTGTAAATAAAGTTTAATATAATGTATTAATTAATTGATATTTTCCTTTGATTAAGGTTCAAGTCATCATCAGCCATAATTTATCTGAACTAGTTTTACCATTGTCTCTCCTGAAACTCACGCCTTCTATAGTGATTAAATTTAGCCCTGAAAGTCTGTAAAATCTTTTCAAGCAAGCAAATTCTGGATCTTACAAAATCTTGTCTTGGAGGCTCAACAATATCCTACCTATCAACACGCTCTCTCTCGCCCTATTAATTCTTTGTAAATGATAGAATATGTATATTGATGCCCATAGATAACTTCTCCGTTGTCAAAATAGTAATTAGCTAATATCAATAACAGTGCTAATGCATTAAAGACGTTTAATCCCTTGTTTTCTAGATTTAAGTATTCTTAAACAAGGCTCTTTCATTTTTTCTTCTAAAGGCAACTGGACGTTTCTTAACATCATCCCTACAATAGCTTTATTAAGATTAAACATAATTTAGATGACATTAGTTCTCAATATCGCACTATAATTGGTCAATCACTTAGTGAAAAATAGTTAGGTGTACCTTGATACTAAAAATTACTTTACAAACAAATCAGTCAAGCAATTCATACGAAGAGAATTTTAATTTTTTAAAGATGACAATATTAACATATCAGAGAAATCATTTAGATTTTTTCTATATGAGTTCTTTTCTAAACTCTAATGGTTAAAAATGTATTTCCATACAAAAATTAAAGTATCTAATAATTATTACTTGATGGATATATGAGACCAAGACAAAAAATGCTCATAGAATCATGGTTCCCACTCTAGTTCCTCCACACAGACCCTTTCCTTCACACCTGCTCCATAGCAGGGGAAACCCCCTCGGAGTAGTGCACCAACCCCCAAACCTGGCAGTCCCGCTGGCAACAGGGGTAACTTGAGTACCCTGGGGTGCCCGATTTTTATAATTCTTAGTTATTCTCTTAGTTTCACATATATTCGGTAATGTCTGTCCCCTGGTCAGCTTACCTTAGTTAAATAAAAAAATAGTTAAAACTTGAGGATTATTATAAAGAACAAATCTCAATTTAAGATATTAAACATCTAGCTGTTTCCTTTTTCAACCATTCCTTATATGCTAAACTAATTCCAATTTAAGCTAATATACAAGAATACTTTGATCTATACTACCCTTGTGGGCTTCTGCAACTGATTTTAAAATGTAAATTTATTTTGGAGAAGGCTGACCAGGGGATGGACACTTCCAATAAGACACCATAAAGAAACAAAACTCCTGCTAGAGGAGGGCACCCCAGAGAAGCTAATGCTATCTTTGTTGCCAGCGGGAACACCAAGACAGGGAGGGGTGGTCACGTGTATAGAGGTAGGCGCCACTATTGAGCACATGTGTAGGAAGGGGTCTGAGTTGAATAAACCAAACTGGGAACCAGGATGAGACCAACTGGCGGCGAAGTGGTGGGAGGTATCCAAACATCCACGCTTAAAAGTGGTCCACTAAGTGCGACCTGAACCAGCGTACAGCTTCCTAGAGGTGGAGCCTAAGATGGCATCCAAGAAAATCGTGTGGATAGTCCACATGGCGATTGCGACCACCAAGGCATGAAGGGAGGGTGGAAGAGGAAAGGCCATAGATAAAGCAAATATGCCCCTAGACAGACTGAAAGGCCGTGCAAGATCCTGTAAAAGCAGACGTTGCACCTCACGCCTTATTGTTTTAGATGGAGGGCACTTTTCCAGGCGGTGAAACAGCTTCTGTACTAGCCACGCATGACACTGGATGAGTGAAAAGCGTTAGAGCGTTTGGCATTATGGTACAACCTTCTCAAGGAGCGCCACACATGAGAACAGATATGAGGCTGCAGAAGAGGGTGATGGGCGTACTTCCAAATGGTTTTTTTGGGTATCAAGGGGATAGGGGATGTCCGTCATGTCCAGGCAGTCCACCCTGGACAAGGTATGGGGCCTCATGGTTATCAATCCGTTCAGAATGGGAAGTCCCTATACCTCCTGGGTGAACTGAGGAGAGGGGCTCCCCTCTGTGCGGTGTGCCCACAAATGTGAATCCACCACTCAGCGCTCCGCATGGAGAGGAGGATCCTTTTGAAGTAAAGTGACGTCCCATGTGGGCCCACTGCTGAAGGATGTGAAGCCAGGTACTTTAACAGAGAGTGTGGGTGGGATGAGTTGGTGAGGCCCAGGGCATGGGAGAAGTTGGAGCGGGCTGCGCGGGACCTGTGCTGGGCTGAAATTGCAGAGTTAGTAACAGCACCGATCCAGGTGCCAAGGATTCTGGCAGCATGGGCCTCAAAGTTGAGCAGGCCCATACACCACTATGGCGAGGGCCAAACATGACATCCAGGCGCACTGGCGGTGGGCGACCCAAACAAAGCCACCCAAGCAGAAGGGCTTATAATAATTTGAAAAAACTTGGGGAAAAAGCGATGGCGTGGGCCCTGAACCAAAATTTAGAGAGGAGCATAGAGCTGGATAGTACAACCCTGCCTGTAAGGGAAGTTTGACGGGCTCTGTGGGAAGCTATGTGTTTCGTCACATTGTCCAGAATAGGGTTTTTCATCACCAATGAGGCGTACCTGCCTGCCTCCAGCCACACCCCCAAATGGCGGACTGGGCCAGCGGTGGGGCTTGGCACAAAGGGGAGCACAAGCGGGGCGGTGCGGGGTGGGCAGGGTAAGCTAACTCATGCGCTAGCTGATGGGGTGGATAGGAAACAGGGCACTGGGCCCAGCGGGCTTGACACTGACCAAGGAGAATAATTTCGGTTTTGGAGGCGTTGAGTGCAGCATTACTTACCCTGGAGTAAACCTGGATAGTAGCTTCAAGCGCGCGTGCATCATGATTGTTAGACACCCCAACCACACAATCATCAGCAAATGATAACATCTTGACTGGTGCTTGGCCTTACACATGGACCCCAGCAAGGCGGGCATTCACATTTCGAAGAAGTAAGTCAATGCTGAGGTTATACAAGAGTGGGCTAAGAGGATCCCCAGGCGTAGGCCCCTTTAAGGGCGGATTGCATCTGTGAGAAAGACAGGACCACGCCCAGCCATTGTGGCGGATTCCATTAGCAACATCACCCAATTGATAAAACGAGGGGGTAGGCGGAACTTGTGGAGGCATGCCCTGAGGTAAACCCAGTTGACACTGCCATAAGCATTCTGTTAGTCTAACAAAAGCGCCCCAATTGCCATGAATTGGCAGGCGTCGGTCACAGTGTGCACGTTGTCCCAAATCGACTTTCTGGGTATGAAACCAAATTGTTCTTGGGAGATGGTAGCAGAGGCAACAATCCCTATACAGTTGGCCATGATTTTGGAAAAATTATGTGCCAGTGTTAGTAAGTGAAATAGGGCGCCAGAAGGCCAAGTCCAGCTAATCCCACTTTTTGTATAATTTAATGGTGTAGTCCTCTTGCCCTCCAGGTAGGAGGCGCGTTTCCAGATGGCATTGGTTAAGAGAGGCAAGCAGCAATGAGGATAAATCCTTCAAATACTTCTTATAGAACTCATAAGGGACGCCGTCTGGGCCTGGGCATTTCTTATATGGTGCACCATGAATGGCAGACCAGAGTTCGTCAAGTAATCAAATCCATCAACTCTGGGAATCAGGAAATGGTATGGGTGTGTGCACAATTGAGAAAATTTGTCATTTCAGCCAGGTGAATTGGTTCAGATCAATACAACTTGGAGTGATAGTTTTGTATTTCGATTGCCACTTCAGCCAGCATTTACTACGGAATTGTCTGGCCTTCACATCTGTGTACAGGTTATGCTCTGGCGCGGTGTGAAGAATTTTTAAAAAGTAAGCGGAGCAGGTGTCACCGGCTGTAATGTGTTTAGGTTTGTACTGAACACAAATCTGATGCTTGTGTTATTCACTAGAGCGTTAAGGCAGGCGGCCACTTCTGCCCACTTGCGCCCCAAGCTGGGCTGTAGCCCCCAGCTGGGACGTTGGACTCCTGATGGTCAAACTCTGCCAGAGTGCGCGAAATGACCGCCAAGGTGGACCATGAGCAGCGGGAGGAAAGGTGGCAAGCCTGGCGGATTGTGCTCGCTTTCAAGGTAGACCATGTGGAAATTGGATCTGCACAAAACGGTGCAACAAACTCTGGAGCTTTGGTAACAGATTCAACCCACGAGTAAAATCTTGGTGACACAATTTTGGCAGGACGAAGTTTGCACCATTTTGGAGCCTGAGCTGCTGCGTTGGACTAATGGAAGAAGATTGATACCATCCTGTGGTCAGAGAAATCGATTTTCATCATGGTGAAATGGGAAATTTGGGCACAAAATTTCAATGGCGCTAGGATAAGGTCAATGCGGGACATGGACCTTAACTGGCCGTTGTGGACGTGGGAGTGCAACATGTTTTCGAGTTGTGGAGCATGATGCTGCAAAGTGTTGACCAACCCTAGGGTGGCTTTGAGAACGTGGAGTTCTAAGTGCCCCTGACGGGGGTGTAGGCGATGAGGGCCAGCGGTCTGTGAATGGGCTCAACCAACAGTTCATGTCTCCAACAACGAATGGGTCAGGGGGCAAAGGAATGGAATTGACTAATGAGAAAAATTCCTGACGTTCAAGTGCACAGATTGGGGTGTAATTGTTGACAATAGCGTGCACTTCATCATCCCATGAAAGGTGACAACAAGAACGCGGCCGTTTAGAAATAATTTGACAATATTTTTACATAGTTGTTCACATGAACTAGCACCCCACAGTGCTCGAACCAGAAGGAGAGGGAAGGGAGGAGCATGGTTTTCCATGATTCCTCAGTACTGCGCAGACAGTGGATTTCCTGAATGGCCAGGATGTCCACGGGTAAATTATTTTGTAAAAAAACTCTGTTTTCTAGCCCGGGACAGCGAGGCCTTGAGTCCAGTGATGTTCAACATCCCTAAAGTAAAGGCTCCCCCATTGCACCTTAGGTGTGAGGGGAAGGGCACCCAAGCCCTTCAGCCTCCTCCTTTTCTTCACGGCGCTTGTTGGCGCCCCAGGTACATGATGCTATGGAGTAATTGTCAGAGTGGTTAGCTTTAGCAGTTGAGTTCACGTCGGCTTTTGCCTTCACTTTTTCCCTGATGCAAGATGAGCTTTTTGTGGTGTGTGCATTTTTAAGTACACCATCATTTGGAGGTGGAATATTAGCAGGAAAGTTGGTGACTGACTTGGTCCCATTCAATGCTTGGGCGCATTAGTTGGGTGAAACTGACTCGCCCATAGGGTGTTCAGCTTGGGTGGCCCAAACGGCTTGGGCGTCCCAATATGATTGGTTAAGGGATTTTCAAGCTGCTTCCACCGCAAAAGTCTTAATGATCTCCTAGATCTGGTATGGTGGAATTGTGGAAGCAGTCTTGGCCACGTCCTTGGCCGCCGCCTTGTGGGCCTGTTTGGCCTTCTTCCAATCTTGTGGGCACATTGGTTTTACTAGGATGTAGCAGCCTTGTGCTCCCCATGGGAAGGCTGCCTTGGTGTCAAGTGTCAGTTCATAGTGGGCTTCTCCACCACCCATTAAATCCGAGATAATCTTTTGATGTGTAACACCCTCCTTGACTGGGCAGGTTTGGGCCTTGTGGCCAAAAGTGCTACAGAATGCGCAGATGGGAGGTGCGCTGTCCACTGTGACCCTGAATGGGTGGGTGGCATGCCCATCAATTTTAACAAAAGAGGTATGCAGGATTTGGGTTAGATCCTCCACTATCCCCTTGGCTGGGGTTAGGACTGCAATCGCTTTGCCTGTGCACAGGTTTGGCATTAGCATAAAGCGTTGCATTTTGAAGGATTGTATTTCGCCATATATGGCGAGCCCAGCCTTTAGGTGGTGTTTGAGTATGGTGCACTTGACCATTGTGGGCAGGAAGTCAAAAGTTACAAAAGTTTGATTTGAATTTGCTAATGGGTGCACTTTGTTTCAACAACCCGCTGACCGTCCAGGAGGTCTACTATTACGCGCACCTTTGCAGCTTTGTTTGCCGCTTCCTTAGACTCAAAGCCAAGATTGAGCCAATCATGTGGCATGGAATGGGGTGCAACGTACACCACGTTCAGAAAATGTGTGTGTACATCCCCACAAAACATCTTCAAAGCGCTGTTAGCTGAACATCCAGGAATACCCACACCCCATGTTCCACTGGCAATAGTGGTTGGGAGTGCGGCATATTAATTTACAGGTTGCAACGCGCTTGCCAAGCTAAAATTTTTGGAAAAATGGTAACCGCCAGTTTTTTATTTAGTTTATCTATTCCTACGGGTTCACTGGGGCATTTGCGAAATTTGGATGACGCAGGGCCAACACCTGTGCCCTTGACTTCACTCGCCCAACTGCTCCCCAACATTGGGCGCCAACTAATCTCCTCGGTGAGATTATCAAACTTTACCTAAACTAGAATTGAATTTGTTGAAAAAGTGATTGCAATGAGAGAGAGAAAAACAACTGTTATTTAGCACGTTACTTTTCCATTATTCTTTGGTGGTGAAATCTAATTTGACATATGGCCTGGTTAGGTATTTAAAATAAAGGTTTAATGGAAACAATAACTCAAATCTTACATTAATCAAAAAAACTTTATAATTGTACTTTTTAATATTTATAAGTTGGTTGAGTCAGCTGTCAGCAAGGAGTATCAATCATCCTGTCAATATGGATCTTTAACTTTGTCATATGTTTTTTGCGTTCTCTTTGACTTAGGTTGGTTTTCATTACTAGATAACCCTCTAACGCAGCCAGGGTAGCTTCATTCACCGCCTTTGGGGCTACCCCTAGCAACTTGTTAGTAGATTGGCGCTTGTTGTGGTTTGCCTCAGATTCATCTAATTTAAATGAGCTTTAACTCTGACACACCCAAAGAAAAAAGTTATTCATTCTGATACTGCTAAAATAAATTACTAAAAGAAGTAAATATTTTAAAAAATTTAGCTTAAGCATCTGATTGTTTGTATTACCTACTGCTTACAAAGTACTTAAATAGGCTGACTATCATATAAATTAAACCCCTATTCATGACTTGAAAGGCCTCTGCCACATTTTCTGTATAAAATGTGAAGCTCGTCCTGTGGTGATAATTGCATTATATATATTATATTCAATAACTCTAAACACTACTATTACCCATTCTATTATATGAATTCAAATAGAACAATTTTATTTAAGTAATTGAGGCGGGGTCGACCTTGGGACAAATAAATAACACCAAGATTTTTTATAGCCTTATAGGTTTCAAACTTGTGTTAGACAAAACCTGCACTAAAGTGGAAACGGGAATTACCCTGCCAGGCTAGCTACCCTTATCAATTTTAGTTAAATGGTAATATTTCTTCTTAATTTTTTTATTTGTGATATAAGCTAGATCAATGCTAATTTATAATAATTAAATTTACCATTGATATGAACTATGACTGATATTCGTCATTAATTACAATGTGCTTAGTCTTCCAAGTCCTTCATACCTTGTGACTAAGCTCTACGACTATAGTTATCTCAGATGCTTATGAAAATCCTGAATCTTACATATTTATTTGATTTATTCAAGGTACGCTGGCCAGGGGACAGACAGTACCGATCACAACACTCAAAATGGCAAAACAAACTACTAACCAGGTGGGAAGCAGAAACTGCTTAACCTACCATGGCAGAGGGTGAGGAGGGGTCGGGGGGTTGGTTTTCAGAAAGACCCACCTCGATCAAAGGGGTGTTGGTTACAGTACCAAATCAGAGCAGAGAGCCAGGGCGTTGGGGCATCTGCATAGTGGGGGCTGAGGTCAGCTTAGTAGGAGTTTTCCACTTCTGCATCAAGATAATGATGGGAAAGTGTTCCAACAAAAGCTGCAAGGAGAACTTCAGCTTCTTTGCGGGCTTCAGGAAGTTGGGTGAAAAGGGAGATACTGTGGCGGGTGATTTTGGCTGAGGGGTTGAATGCAGCAAGCGTTGCAACATTCATAACAGCGATTTCAGCATCATAAAATAGTTTTGAGATGTCACTGCATGGAGATTCAGGGAAGTTGGGGGGAAGAAGATGGTGGGCAGGCCATGCTGGAGCTGAGCCACTGACTGGGCTACTGTGGTGCGTAGTTTTGGGCAATGAGGAGAGGCCACCTCAGCTAAGGTGAGCTGGTGGTCACTGTGGAAGGGGGCTGTATTGGGTAGAGGAGCAAAATGGCGAGGGATAGGGGTTTCATCAAAGTCAGGAAGGAAAAATTCTGCCCGACCATAATTGCCATGGCAGAGAGGTTGACCTGTATGCTTACTAATGAGGACATTGCCTGATTCGTCAGTTTCATCCAATAGATCCCATGGATTTTGGTTCACTGGAATAGTGGCGTTTAAATTTGAGTGGGTAGGATTGGGCGAAAGAACAGCTGCTTGGGTGCGAATGGTGGTCCAAGCATTGCTCTGATTGGCTGGCATAGATTTAAGTGGGAGAGTGAGGATGGAGGTTTTGGGGGAGCTGATTTTCCATGTGGGCCCACTGAACGAGATTGGAGGGTGGGAGGGGGCAGCAAAGCGCCCCATACTGAACCTCCAGAGGGGGGCTCAGAAGCCGCAGCAGCGGATTTGGCCTTAGGGCACGCTCTTTTTGTATGGTCAAGGCCAAAGTAGAGAGAACAAATCTGCCTACCATTATTGACCTGAGCCCACAAGAAATGATCAGGCGCTGCAGCCACACTAGCGCGGGGTGGGATTTGTTGGGCTATGGTAGGGTGGTGTGGTATGATGGTGGCTGTTGCACGAGGAGCAGCAAGGCGTTCCGCACCAGATGGAATGGCAAAGATGAGGTTGGGCTGAGTGCCATAAGCCATGAGCCCCGCGACCAACTGGTCATACAAAACCTGGGGTGGAAGGTGGCATGGGAGATTTGCAAAGGATACCACTAGCGTGGTGTCTGAAGGGAGGCGAGTACAGGTTGTGGGAATGGGGTTTTTTTTATAAATTAGAGGAGTTTTTGCTGCCGCTTCAGCATCCTCCTCAGATTGGAACCCAACGTCAAAGTAGCCCTTAAAAGGGCGGAAGTCTATAAAGCCAGCTGGCGCAAAGGCTGTAGTGGCTAGGTCAATAATTGCCTTATCTGCATATGGGAACAAACGCCCATAGTCCACTCTGAGGCAATTGCGAATAGCAGAGCGAGGGAGGGCGAGAGGATGGGGGCGAGAAGGGTAGACGCGCGCCAGGTGGAGCGCTAAGTCCCGTGGGGGAACAAAACGGTTGGAAGCAGTGGGCGGGCTGTTTGAGCCCATCTGAACATGCTTGCCTGCAGGGCGGAAAACGCTAGGTGGGGGTGCACTGCTGCCCCACACTGGGGTGGCAGTCGGCAGAGCCAAGGACGTCAAAGAATAGGTTTGGGCAGATGGCTGTGGATAAATAAACTTAAATTCAAAATCGCTCAAAAGTGACTTTGAGCGGTTAAAGAGAGTTTTGAATCTTACATATTTATTTTAAACTATAATATATTTTCTTTACTAGTATTTTTTAACTATTTTCATCTTAAAAATAGTTATATATATCTTTAATTAAGCACCTTGTAGACCTCATATTATGATTACTTTTTATAGTTAAAGAATATAAAATATATTCTAATACTAAAAAGAATATAAAATATGAAATTCTTTCTCTAGATAGTAGTATAATTTTATGACATTTTCTGAGACCAGATAGTGTCTTTATCTCCAACTGAGTACAGAATTTCATGTCTCAATTATAAAAGTCCTCTTTCAGCATTAAATAGTTGTTAAACATTCTCAACAGTTGTACATAAGACATATCTATGAGAAAATCCCTTTAAATAATTTAGTTTTATATAGAAAGATTAACCTTGGCGCTTTCCTCAAACAATACATCTGCAATCTTAGTGTTAAAGCTACTTTGTTATTTCAATATAAAATATAAAGTAATAGATGTTTGCATAACTCTTTGCATCAGACAAGTTTATATTTTTTTTAACTGAGGCAAGACAACCAGGGGAAGAACAATACCAAGCTCAGAGAAAAAAATTTTATACTAAACTAAAATTTGAACAAACAGAAAGAGACAAACGTATCACTTCAACTGAATCAAAAATAAAAAACTAAAAATAATCCAACCAGGTTGGATGTGGTAAACCGCTATGAATCCAAGGTGGGGGTGAGTGGGGATCAGGAGGTTCATCATCCTCGTCTGCATCAGACAGTGTATGGCAAAGCGCTGAGAGCATGGGCATGGGTGCATCCTCAAAATGGGGGCTGAGGTAGCAGAGTGGGGCTTGCAGCTCAAATTTTGCTATAAGGAGGGTAATGATATATTCAAAGAGGAATTTCTAAGCCTTGAGGCGAACTATGGGAAGGGTGATGAAGGTGGTAATGTTGTTGCTGGTAATGCGGGTCTTGGGGCCAAATTTTGTGACCATTACAACATTTTTGATTTGCTTTGTCAGCAACTTGATGGAATTGGATGTATTATTTTTTATAAACTTGCTGAATGAGGGGAAGGACAGGGATGGGTATCCCCTTGGTCAAGAATGTGACTGATTTTGCTACGGCCTTTTGGAGGGGGTATAATCAGGGAAGGTGACAGCCTCTTTTGTGAGTTGGTGGTCACTTTGGAATTCATTGGCATTAGAGCATAGATCATAGTGCTGAGTTAGAAATTGAGCTTCATATTCTGCGTTTAGGTACATTTCAAGGCCTGGGGCCTTGACCAAGTTGGGTATGGGATTTCCCAAATCATCAACTTCCTCCAAATAATCTCTGTGGTTTTGGTTGAAAATGATAGGTTGATAAGCATATGGGTGGGCTGGGTTGGGTGGCTGGGTGGGTTTTTTGAAATTACTGGTGTCCATGCTAGCTCCTGATTAGTTGGAGTGGTAGTGAGGGTTTGACATGTAGGTTCCTTATTGGCTGAACCAGTGGCAGTTGCATCAACCATTTTGGATGGAGGGGAGGGAGGATTGTGCCCCATTTAGAAAATCTTTTTGGATCAGCAATGGGAGCATCGTGGGAGGAGTCGAGCATGTGGGCTCCAGCTTGGGCTATGGTGGGGCAGCGCCACTTTGAGTGGTCCAGGTTAAAACAAATGGGGTAGATCATACGCCCTTTGTCTACTCTGGCCCAGAAAGGGTGTTCAAAGGGCTTAGGGGATAATGGTGAGAGGGGGAATCAAAAGGGTGCTTTTGATTGATATTGGTCATACAGTTGCAAAGGTGAAAGAGCTCTCGATGAAGTTAGCTCCATTGGGAAACACAATTTGTAGAATGGGGTCAGTGCCATATACCGACAACCCAGCTATTACTTCATTATATAAAGTATCAGGGGGAGTTGTGTGAGGAGATCTGAAAATTGAACCATAAGAGTGGTGTCATCAGGCAACCAGGTGTCAGTGGTTGGGATGGGAGTTCCCTGAAACACATGTGTAATGTTGGCTGCAAGTGCAGCATCAGCTTCACAGGTGAAGCCAATGTCAAAGTACCCCTTGTAGGGGTGGAAATTGATGAAGCTTGAAGACTGCATAAGCGCCTGGGTTAATTTTATTATTTGTTTGTTGTTGTTGTAAAATAATTTTCCATACTTAACCTGGAGGCCAAATCGCATCTTGCTTTGGGGGAACACTATGGGGCTATGAGGACCCACCTGGGAAGTGCAAGGTGGAGAGCAAGATCCTTAGGAGAATGTATTGATCCGAGGCTTTGGGGGGCTGGTTGACCTAGTTCTAAAGCATTTTCCCGCTGGGTTGAAGATGATAGGGGTTTCGCTGCTGCCCCATTTTAAAGCAGCGGGTGGTAGGGCCAAGGACATCAGTGTTTTTCCGTGTGTCAGTTTCAAAGTTGTTTAGTTCTGCCTTAGTTCTAAAATTTGCTTGAAAGTGGTTATGAGCGGAAAGAAAAAACTGCATCAGGCAAATTTATAATAACTTCTTAAAATGTTAAGTAAATATAATTTTAAAAAATCTAAAATATATTTTGTAAAGCAGGAATTGGCTGAAGATGGCATTATCAATTTTTAAATTAAATTAAAAAAATGATATAAAAATATCTATATAGTCAATTAGAATAGATACAATAAACTTATACTACTCAGTAATTTATTTAACATGTAGTTATTTTATCACCTTTCCCAAATTCATAAATACACCAAATATATTCAAGATTTACATTGCCACAAATTATTTCCTTAAGGAAGGATTATTGTAAGTTCTGGGGAGCACCCCTGCGCCTAAACCGTGAGAAATTCCCATTTGAGACAAGTAAGGGTGAAGAATGCGCCTGTCCCTCTCATTTCCTTAAGCGATTTCACACATGTGGTGGACAAGAGGTGGGTGACGGCCTACCCCCTAATGTTGCCCCCTTATCTCCCTATCTCACCAACCTAGAGTTTTTGCAGAGAACTGGGTGTTGTTTAGAGGTGGCGGCATCAAGAAGCCTCTGCCATTTAAAAAGTTGTGGTTGTTCTCCTCATTAGTATTATTGTGCTCAATGGTTCACTAATATTGATAGATTGATGCGTAGTTCAATTGAGTTGTCAGCTGTACTCTTGTGTTTAAAACCCTATCAATGCATTTTTCTTCCTTTAGAAAAGGCGAGCCTGACCCCAACAGGTTCAGGTTCATCAGATCCCTTTTATATAAAATGGGTTCTCCCATATATGGCCTTCCATGGGTGCACACAGTCACTTGCTAGATGAAGAATCACCAATCTTCCAAGCGAAACTATGCCAGGAGGTAATAATTTAGGCGGCAAAACCTGAGCCTAGGTTGGCTGGCCATGATGAGACCAATCTATCATCATGAATTTGGAATGTCAATTTGCTGGAATACAATGTGATTGCATTACCCTTTCTAAATGCAAATTTTAATATTCCACAAGCATTAGCATTCAGGACAACAGTCCCTCACAGGTACAATTGTCATTTAATTTCCCCATTTTTGTTTACAAACAAACCTCCGCTCAAAAATTTTGAGTTTCTTTATTGCCTTAGCTCTCTGTTAGACAAGTTCTCAGTAGGTTTTATATTCCCTTGTCTTTGTAACGACTGGGCTATAGTTACCTAATTACTTGTTGTTACCCTCCTTGCTTGAGTGGGGATACAGGTATAGTGGTCACCTAGGGTTGACCCCCATTTTGGACGCTTAAGGTGTCAGGATGTGGCCTTACTCTTTGAGGCGCTTCCCTCGCAAAGGGTGAGTTTTCGCGACCCTTCTGCAGGTTTGACATCCCAAGTTATCTGAGCAGCTTCAGTACCCTCTGTGGTGCCTAAAGAGACTATTAAAGCGATACCTGAGACAAATATTTTAGCAACTACGACGTTACTAGAGGACATGCTAGTGATGTTGATTGTAAATTATTATCCCTCAGTTGTCTCTCTCTCAGAAATATATCAAGTTATATGGACAGTTATACCACAATATGTCTGGCTTGTATTCTGGATTTCCACTAAAATACACTGACAGCTAGTTTAAACTTTATTATCTGGCTCCATGTAATAATTGACTGACCTTTGGCTTCTGCCATCTCCAATCTGCAATCAAAAGTAGGTGAATCGATGGTATCATTATACCAAGTGAACTTGAAATCAGTACTTAGTTTAGTTCTCTTTGTATGGTCAGTTGTTTCATTTGTCAGATGTTTCCACGTAGTGGTGGTGGAGTTCGTGAGTTAACTCTTCCTCCATCATGATTCAATTCAGTTTCAGCTTGTATAGTTGGGATGAGTTCAGCGTTATCTTCCTCAGAAGTGGCTAACCAGGTTATGGACGCCTTGGCAGAATTTCAGGTTTGGTTCTCAGCATATACGTTGGCTTCCTCATCCCTTACGATGACAAATGGAGTGTAGCCTCCTGAATGAAGTGAAAGGGGATGCCCAGTATTGGGTGCATGGGATTTTTCACTTGGCTAACCAAGCGGGACTTTCCACCCCCTTAAGTACTTTGGTATACTTGGTGGTCAGGCACTAGTCTCAAGATCAGTGCAGCTCCTATGATTTTTTTGCTTTGGACACAATAACCTTTAATATTCCCTTAGCGTTGAAGATTTCTGGAGTTAGGCTCCTGGATTAGGTCTTCTAATGGAATTATTGATTGTGGTATCTCATGTCTCTCTGGACCCTATTTCAGCCAGCCATTACTCCTGGGAATCTCAATCGGTTTCTTGAAATAGGTGGTTGTGGTTGCCACTTCTATTAACACCACGCTTCAGAGTGCATAGGGTGTGTGTTGAGATTTTTGCCCATATTCCCAGCCTGCTAGATTACCTGGTGTCACTAGGGGAAAATTCCTTAAAGCGAAGTGAATTGGAAATTGGTTGGCCAGGATTTTGGAGGACTACATTTGGGGAATTTTGGGATATTCGCCTGGTCAAATCCATCAGGGATTGATCCGGATGAATATTTAATATTTCATTGGGTGGAGTGGCTGACGAAATAGGGGCATTTGATAGTGATTAACTATCAGGCGTACCGATTAAGATTAGTCAGGTTTCATCACCAACTGATTGGGAATGAATTGTGAGTTTTGAGGCGAGTAATGCCGCCTGCAACTAGCAAATTGATTGGTTGGTAAAGTGACCTGCCATAATGGGTAATAAGTCCCATTACCTAAGCAGGTCGACAGCCAATTATGGTTGGTTTGCTTGGATCAAGAGGAAAACTTTAGGGACACGTTTTCCAACTCTTTCCGTTTGAGATCTTGAGGATGTCCAATGACGGAATCCTAGCCAGGATGGGGAAGACCATCGCTGCTGAGAGCCGAGGAAGGGTGATTCAATGGCAACTGCTGCCATTTCATCGAAGAGGTATCAACTGAAGTTAAGATGACTGAGTCCAATACTATATAATTCCCCTAGGCTCTACTATAATAAAACTATTACTATAAACGTTATTAGTTTATTGTAGATTCAGTTATAGTTAGACTATCAGCATCCAGATTGAAGTTCCATCTCAAGGATATTATTGCTAAGGCAATAATTGGAAGACTATCAGAGAGAAGAGTAGAGATCTGAGCGGAGATCTAGAGATGAAGGGAACCACAAATCAGGGATAGCTGCAAAGGTGTGTTGGGCCAAAGGAGACTGTCATCAGAGGATCTTGGTGAAAATCAAGTGAACAGTAATAGAGGGAACAAATCCCTATGAGTACAACTAATTAAGTATTTAATTGGAAGTACTGGCCAAAGCGTTGGGCCTGATAATAGTTTTAACTCAACTATGGATATTAGTCTCCATACTATTATTGGATAATATATTCTTTACAATGCAAGGTGCATGAGGAAACTGAACCTGTGCAGTAACAAGGTTACTGGGTTGACAAGCAATAATCAACTCCTTAGTAAATTTTTACAATTTGGTGCTCACTACAGGGGTAGTTGAGTAGAAGAATCTATCAATAATGTCATATAAAGAAAAAATGTGCAAGTTGTGGACCGAGATCATCATAGTGAATCAGAATGCCTTAAACTCAGCGGACCATCGGGAGTTTGCAGCCTTTGAAGAGTGAGTAACCAAGGTGGAGGAAGGAGTTGAAAACATAGCCAACTTTGGGAATGAGTTACTCGGCAAAGTAAACTAATTAAAGAGGAAAGAAGGAGACCTCGTTTGAGAGTTCCTATTTATGAAAATGGAGCATGAAGTGGATTGCGTTTGTTTGAGAAAGTTCAGTGTGGACATTGAGAGATTGATGAAAGAAGTAGAGGATTTGAAGCCCACAGATGTGCATGTAAGCCTGATTTTGCCAGTGATGCCAAAGAGGGAAGTCCTTAAATGATACTTGGAAAGAGGAATACCCCAAGAAATATGCCGCCTACATTCAATGCTATCTCAGAGATGACGCCTGAAGCCACTCCACAGGTGAGCTGAGTAGCCAAACTGAGAGAATTGGCCCAAAATGGCTCGGAAAATTTTTTCAGCAACACCTAAATTGCCCACATTCCATTGGGTAATGCCCCAGCTTTTTTCTGACTATTTGACATGACCATGAATGGATATGGGGACCATCAAAAGGCGTTGACAGTCATGAACTGTTTGGACACCGACTTCCAGAACCTAGTGTTCCCCCACTTGGAGGGAGACAGCTGGTCATACGCCGAGGCTAAGGCAGCCATAATGAAGGAGTTTGGGAGTCCAACCCATATGTTAAAATGCAAGCATGAATTTATGGGAATTATTTTCCGTAAAGATGAGTCTCTTGCAAGCTTTGCGGATCAATTTTACCAGGAGTTGCAGATCCTGGCTGGAGCGAAAGTTTTAGATGACTTTGATGAAAGAATCGATTTGCAAGCGGCCCTTCAGCCCTATTGCAATTTGCATCAAATGATGTCTACTGTATTCACGACTGAGATAACTACCTTGAAAATGGTAGATAACCTGAAGATTTTGAATTTGATGTTCAATGATTTGAATAGAAGCTTCAAGTCCAATCTGGTCCAAAATCTAAATCCCACATTGGGAAGCGAAGGAGCAAAGGAGACTTTTAACTGAACTGTGCCGGGAAAAAAACCTAAGGATTTAAAATGGTTAAATAAAAAAGAGAAGGTCTGCATCCAGTGTGGTGGTAAAGGAATTTTCGCCGCACATTGCAAAAAGCTGAAGGATCAAATTAACGTGGTCCAGGCTAAAGAGACAGCACTAGCTAAAGATTCAGGAAAAAGTCCCGCTGCCTAGACAAGGAACAGTCTAGAGCGGCGGAGAAATTTGTTCCTCCCAATATCATGAATGAAGAGATAGACATTAGAAATCTGTTAGTAGATGATGAGCAGGATCAGCTATACCAAGTGGTCAAATGGATATAAATGCCATGACCAGATCCAGGGCGAAGAAGATTGGCTCCGAGATAGTTCAGGAAGTTGCCTGGCTGTACGCCTGAAACTGGAGGAGAAGATTAATACTGACAAGAATCCTGATGAGTTAGCAGATGTTTGATTAGATGAGGCCAACCTGTCGTTCCCCCTAGGCGTGATAAAGGAATCATTCCTTAAATTATTAGCGCAGATTATTCATATCCTAGATTTGGCTAATAACGCCGCAATTCACTCAGTAAATATTCTATTACAATACTCTGAGTGTACATATATAGATATTCAAGTGAATTGAGTGAGGATGAGGGCAATAGTTGACAGCAGAGCGCCCATCAATATTGTGCCAACCAGCTGGTGAAGAGGATGAAGATCTCTCCGGACTTGGAACACAAGAAAGAATATGGAACAGCTGGGCTGAACACCACCGTTTCCTATGGAGCGTATAGTGTACTGCTACTACAATTCAGGTCATGGTGGTATCCACGCCAGCGATAGTTTTGGCAAACCAAAAATTATGATATCCTGATCAGAACGGCGTTTTTGCAGAAATACAGAGTTAAATGTAACTTTGAGGATAATACACTGACCATCCTGGGTCAGATGTTACTTGTGATATACCAGAAGGATGGTGAAGTTCCATTGTACTGGAGAAACAACTTCATTAATCAGATATACAATGACGGCATTGTACTGATTCAATAACAATTAGTTAGTAGGAAGCGACAAGAGATGCTGGCGGAAATCCTAGAAAACTGGGGAATTCCCTTAGGGATCAAGAAGGAGAGAACCATACCAGCTGGATCTCAGATGCTAGTTGACACAGGGTTGACTTTAGAGATTCCAGAGCTGTTGTATGGAGAAGTCGGAAGCCCTTGTAAGAAGTCCAGAGTGGAGCCATGGGTGGCTCCTGGGATAATAATGCCAGGCCATGGAGAAATATGAGTTCTCTTGGCAAATTTAAGCGAAAAACTGATGAATATCAAAAGGAATCAAATCATTGCATTTATTTATTTAATCCTGATGGCAGAATTGGAATGATTCCATGGTATTGGGTCTTCAAAAAATGGGATTACTGGCCAGGGTGGCCAGAAGTATCAATCTATTGGTTGATTGGGAGAAGCTCGCAGATCTGCTGGAAGTGCAGAAGGAAGAGGTGCTTGAATTATTCGAGAGATACTGGGAAGTGTTTGCTCAGGATGACCATGATTTGGGATGCGCATGAGACATAATTCACAAGGTTGACACTGGGGGAAATCTACCAATAAGGATTAAACCGATCCAAAGATCAAAAGCTGCCAAAGCAGTAGTGGAAGATGAGATCAGCAAACTAGTGAAGCATGGGCTTCTAGTTCCATTGTTAAGTCCCTGAGCAAGTCCAATTCTGATAGTAAAGAAAGATGGATCAAACCAGGTAGTGATTGACTATCAGAGGCTGAACATAATTATGAAGAAGGATTCATAAGGAATGAAGAGGCCCAGGACTTCTTCAATGAGTTATGCCGTTATTTTTTAAATTCACCAATTTTGAAATATCCAAATTTGATCGGGAGTTTATCATTCAAACTGATGCTTTGTTGAAGGCAATTGGCGCCGTACTGAGCCAAGTAGATGAACTTGGGGATGAACATCTGGTGGCGTATGTGAGCTGGAAACTCTCAGCCGTTGAGAGGAACTATACCGTGACTGAGTGTGAATGCCTTGTGGTCATTTACGCCTGTAAGCAGTTCTGGTATATGTCCATGGAACGCACTTTAAAGTGGTGATGGACCACTCTTTGTTGCGTTGGCTGCACATTCTATGGGAACCTGAAGGATGACTGGCCCAATGGGCACTTAAGCTTCAGGCTTATGATTATGAGATAGTCCACTGAGTGGGGGCTTCTCACCAGAATGCAGATGGCTTATCATGGTTACCAATGGTCCAGTTGGTATACCTGCAAGTGGATGGGCTATTCCAGAGAATGGTCGAAGGAAGAATTGAGGATGAGCCTCTAGAAATCTAAGGTGCACTTTAAAAAGTGATGGAAAACACCGATACTATGGATGGACAAGTATTTAAGATGCTAAACAGGGAAATGGCTATTATTCCTAAAACTGTCAGAAAGAGCATCAATAGTCCAAGCAGCTCATAAGGTTGATGGGCATGGAGGCTTGAGAAAAACACCTGACCATATTTGCCAGTATTATTACTTGAGAATTGATTAACTACAATGTTGCGGATCATCTAGCTTGTTGCGTGGAATGCCAACTGCATAAACCACAAAAGAATACAGCTGGACACTGACTGGTCTGACCTGGATTTACATGGCACACAGTGTCCATCGACATGATGGGACCGCTGGGGATGAGCATAGGAGGAGTCAAGTACATCATAGTAGCCATTGACCATCTGATGAGATGGGTCAAAACGAAAGCCCTAACCAGAGTTGACACTACCTTGTACTGCGAGATTCATCCTGGATCAAGTAGTATACTGGCATGGATGTCCACAAGTCCTACTAAGCAACAATGGGACCAACTTCACATCTCATGTGATCCTGAGACTAAATGAAATAATGGGGATCTGAGGAGTCATGTCAGTACCATACCAGCCAGAGATGAACGTACTGGTAGAATGGGCTAATGGGATGGTGGCCGCGTTGCTGAGGAAGCTAGTCACAGGGAGAACTTCCGTGTGGGGAATGTATTTGAGTTTGGTGACGTTTGCCTACAACATTAGTTATCATATGGCAACAGGAAAGATGCCGTTTTAATTACTATATGAAATGAAGGCCGCGTTGCTGTTAATATTATATTCAGTAGTAGAACCTACGTCAGGGATGAGTATTAAGCAATACCTGAACTGACTGGCGAGTATCCTGATTGATATACAATCATAAGCATTCAATACAGCCTTGAAGAAAAGGATACAAATGAAATTGATGGATGATAAGAACCGACTGGCATTAGAACAATATCAAATAGGAGAAAAAGTCGCCTATTGTGATACACATGGTTTCAGATAAAGAAACAAATTGGATGTGTTGTGGTTGGGCCCATTTGAAGTAATCGCCAAGATGGCGACTGATTCTTACTCCATCAAGAATCTCTTGGATGGAAGAGTAGTAAATTAAGTCCATGCTAAGTATTTAATGCATTGGATCGAAGAAAATAATAAAAGAGTTTTCAGAGGACCAATGACCCAATAAGTTGGTCATGTTTTGATGATTAGGTCAAGTCAGAAAAAAGGACCTCTGAACCATAGAAAACTGGTAGATTTAAGTGCCCAGGACCCATTTTGGGGGAAAAGATGGACCTCAGAACCAAAACAAGGTCAAGTCCCATAGGAAATAAAGAGAATAAAAACAAAAAATTGATAAAAGATATTGGAAAAAATTGAAATTTTTAAATGCATAGAAAAAAAGCCAATATATTTTTTATAAATTTTTATTTCTATTGGTCATCCTCAGTATGGGGATGATTCCACCTATGTCACCTCTTGGAGGAGGGAGGATGGATCTGGTAGGAAGAAATAGCCCGTCAAAATCAATATGCGTTCAGACACTTGCAAGGGCGAGACCTACATGAAGCCACGTTTGTTGTGCGATGCCAAGCCCTTAGAAAACACGACAAGGTGAAGGGAAATTGATATGCCAGAAGAAGCCAATTGTAAAACCCTGGGGCGGGAGGAAAACAGCAATAGAGGAAGAGTCTATTAGCGAATAAACCCAAGTAATCCTGATATGGCACCAGTGCCAGAAGATTTATCTTGAGCGCCTGCTGACAGGCTTCATCAAGAACACTGGACACGAGAGCTGGTAGTGAAGAAGGAATACTTAATGGGTTAGTCAAATCATGCCCCAATTAATTCCATCAATGGAAGATAACAATGAGAAGCTCTGGAGAAGAGGTAGTTGTGTAAAGAGAGGATTGCATCTTGCAAACAATGACTCTTGTCTTCACGGAAGCTAAAGCTGAATGACTGATGGAAGCTAGGCGAGGCTGGAAGTTTCATCAGCTAACTTCAAAGAACTTGGCTAGCAAAGCAGAGAGCATAAGCGGCATTATCCCAATCCAGAAGGTTGTCCAGATCAGAGGAATTCAGTGCTAATGTCAACGCCTCAGTAACTTGGGCCCAGAGTTCAGCGTAGGGGAGCTCAAAGTGTATGCTGTTCCTGATTGGAAGCTCAGAAACCAGCACAGCAGGTTTGTAGAATTGACTGAGTTGGAAGAGGAACTCAGGGAGCAAGTCTAACCCATCCAAGAACGAATGATCCAAAGCAACTGGCATGATCTCCGGAGCATCAATGATGTGTTCGGAGCATCAGCAAAATGAGCTGAATCCAGGAGGGTTATGAAGTCTAACTTGGGGATTGACTGCTGTGAAAAGCCGGCCACGAGTTGATTGAAACAATGGCAAGCCTGGTTTTGGAGGGATTGGTTACCATTTCCAGTAATTTGATGGAAGGACTAGCCACTTGTGCCAGACTAGGCGTATGAGTCCTGGAAGTACCATAGAAGAGGTTCCATCGAGCATCCCAACTCATATGCTGGAAGAGACAGAGGTCCAGATCTGAAAAACTGTTAAGTTGCTGGTAGCAGGATTCTGAGTTTGATATATGAGCAGGACTAGAGGGGGGATGTCGAACTTATATAGAAGTTGACATTATGTACTCTATAATCCATTAGGCTCTAATTTTGGGAATATAAATCTCAAAAAAATGAGATAAGATTTCTGAGAGAAGAATTAAGAATGATTTACCACCAAGAGGTTATGAGTGAAATAACAAGGACGAATAGAAATAAGTATTCTTAATCAAGCCATGAAACAAACATCTATGTAAGAGTCTTTTGTCTAGGATGAGGAGAGAATCAGGAATTTAAGGATGCCGAACCAAGAATCCTGAATATGACAGTGGGTCATATACCTTGTCAGGGGGAAAACTGGATCCCAGGAATAATATCATCACGAGTAAATTGATCAGCCCAGCACAACAAGAGGTCATGGGAGCCACACTCTGAGTAGGCAGTAGCGTGGAAGAAGAGGAGGAATGCCATATGCTGAAGGTCATCTCAAGCAGCATTGAGTATTGATAAGTGTACTCCGCCTGAACCAATAAAGTATTTGACCAGGTGTCTGAAGTGGTGTTCCCATGCCCCAGTCCTTTTCTCGCTGGATATCTAGGCAAGAGGGGGGATGTGTTGGGATTTTTGCCCATATTCCCAGCCTGCTAGAATACCTGGTGTCACTAGGGGAAAATTCCCTAAAGTGAAGTGTATTTTTTAGTACTAGATGGTCAAAGTGAAGTGTATTGGAAATCAGTTGGCCCAAATTTCGGAGGAACTATATTTGGGGGATTTTGGTATATTTGCCTGGTCAAATCCATCAAGGATCGATCCAGATGAATATCTAAAATCTCATTGGGCAGAGTGGCTGACGAAATAGGGGCATTTGATAGTGATTAACTATCAGGTGTACCAATTAAATCAGTAAGGTTTCATCACCGACTGATTGGGAATGAATGGTGAGTTGTGAGGCGAGTGATGCTGCCTGCAACTAGCAAATCAATTGATTGGTAAAGTGACCTGCCATAATGGGTAATAAGTCACATTACCTAAGAAGGTTGCTATCCAATTATGGTTGGTTTGCTTAGATCGAGAGGAAAATGTTAGAGACACTTTTTCCAACTCTTTCCATTTGAGGTATTGAGGATGTCCAATGACGGAATCCTAGCCAGGATGGGAAGACCATCGCTGCCAAGATGAGTAAGGGTGATTTAATAGCAACGGCTGCTGTTTCATCAAAGAGGTGTCAACTGAGGGTTAGATGACTGAATCCCCTACTATATAATTCCCTAGGGTCCACTATAATAGAAAACACTTTACTAAAACATTATTAGTTTTATTGTAGATTTAGTTATAGTTAGACTATCAGCATCCAGTGTGAAGTTCCATCTCAAAAATATTATTGCAGGAGGCAATCAATGGAAGACTCTCAGAGAAGAAGAGTAGAGATCTGAGCGGGGATCTAGAGATGAAGGGAACCACAAATCAGGGATAGTTGCCGACTGTGTGTTGGGCTGAAGGAGACTGTCATCAGAGGATCTTGATGAAGATTGAGTGGACAGTAATAGAGGGAAAAAATCCCTATGAGTATGACTTATCAAGTATTTAATTGGAAGTACTGGCCAAAGTGTTGGGCCTGATAATAGTTCTAACTCAACTATGGATAACCTCCATACTATTATTGGATAATATATTCTTTACAACGCAAGGTGCATAAGGAAACTGAACCTGTTCAGCAAAAAGGTCACTGGGTTGACAACTAATAACTAACTCCTTAGTAAATTTTTACAGTTGGGGTCCAAACCCAATCTAAGAGATCAAATATTGTTCAAAAGATTTGTCCAGATGCAATAGAATCCCCAATTAGAAATTATTAGGGATCTTGCTTGGAATTGCTTGGAGATTTTCTCTGGGAGCTCTTACCAGAATTCCTAAATATTTTTTGATGTAAGTTTAAGAGTGCGTCCTTTTTACCATATATTTTTTGTTGGTGCTAACTTAATAGAGAGGAAACAAGGATACACCAATCAAGATGTGTGGTGGCTCCCCTTTTTGTTTGAGCACCACTAGTGCTGAAAAAAGGATTGACCAATCAAAGAGCTTTTTCCTTAAGACAAACCTTTATTAAAGGTAAACTTTTTATCTTTATGCCGGGGCTTCAGTTGCCTAGGACTTTATTTAGATGGTTGAATTATATCCCCCTCATTCTGAAACTCAGAATAAGATCCTATTGTGGAGATTACCGCAATTATAGTGTCATTAATGTTGTACAATTTTTGGTCACCAGGGTTGTGATTGGGCATAGAGTCAGCTGGAAAACTCTAAAGTACTTTTCTCCTTTGTTCAGTCAAATGACCATAATTGCCTGCTTCCAATTGGCTAAAATATGGCTGATTAAACTCCTATACTAGTCCCATACAGATTATTCCCATGTGTGATATTCCTTCAAATGGGGAGTAATAATTTACCAAGTGTTAACTTTTGGCAGATTTGCTTGACTCCACCAAAGTATTTGCAAAGGGTAAAACCCACTGAGCAATGGACAAGCGATATGAAGATCACAGTCCTTTTATAATAAATAATAACAAAGACTTTTATATTAAAGAGCTAATTCACCGGCGTAACACTTTATTTAATAATAAACTTAATGGCTGCTCTGTTACTCTTCTAAACTCCCCTTCTTTTCTTTGTAAAAACCTCCTCCTTCTCACTCTCACGCTCAACTCTTAATGCTCAGCTTTCCTTGGCAAATTCAAAACACTCCGCTTAGTAATTCCTTAACTTCTATGATCTAAGGGTTATATTCAAACATTGAGGCTTTAGCGATATTTCCGCAATTTGCTGAACTATAATTGCTTTAATTGATTCACTTTGCATTGACATAATCTATTGCTCAATCGTGAGGCTTTTTCAAATCTAGGTTATTATCTACCAGAACTATAGCTTATCGTCTAGTCATATTGGAATTTTGACACCAAGCCTGTGATATTCAGATAGGAGTGGATGTGCTCCACCTTTTGATGTTTGGTGGCCACCTCCATTAAACTTTAGTATGTGTACAAGAATTTGCTTTACTTTCCCGTCCCATGGGTTAGTATTTTCTTGAAGCTAGGCTTAAAGTTAGTCACAATAGCAGTGGAATTGTGTTAATGACAGGAACATGAGCAGGCTCAGAGAGTCTTGTTTCCTGAATAGTTGCTAGGGTCAATTTGATATGATAATCATCTTGGTCCTTTTAAGATCCTACTGAATCTTGTCTCAATGGCAGTTTAGAGTGGTAGCTGAGGCTTTAAGGGAAACTTTCTCCTCAAAAGACTGAATTTTGGTACGTTGGAGGAGCTGCTGAGATGCAAAGTTAATTAAAAAAGTGTCAAACAGTGACAGGTTTTTTAAGCTGGGTGATGCTGTTATCAGTGAGCTTAGCAATTTCACTGAAATTTCCACACAATTACTGACAAGGCATTAATTGAGAGATGGGTTTCGAGATTCTGAGATGACTGAATGAAAGCCCTTATTAGCTATGGCAGAACGGCTAGATTCTGCCGACTATGATCAATATTGTACAAACATTTAAGAGCCTTGGGTAAGGTGATATTGGGTCTGGAAGGATAATTATTGGATCGCTCTAAATAAGGTGATAAGGTGGTGTCAAAATTCAACAAATATAGATTGGATCGCCTTGAAATTAGGCGATAGGGAATATAAAAGTGACATACTCTGCTGAAGCCAATGATAATATGGTGGAACCAAAATAGTCTAAGCCAAAGGAGAGGCATTGACTAAAGTCTCTTATACATAAGTGAGATGGGATTATTGAAAGAGGGAGGATTATTAATAGGAAATAGAGAGTAAAAAAGGATCTGCTTATATTAAAATAAATAAAGCATTGTAGTCTGAGCTAATTTCTTTGTATTTTAATTATATCTTTTTTTAGCACTAGTATTTTAATTATATGTTTAAGTTGTTTCAAGAACCTTTTAATCCTCACATTGTCCATCCGTTGTTCAGTGATTTTGACCCTGTGCGACCCTTACAGCATATCTCAATGATACTACCAAAATTATAATAGTGGTACTCACTAAAGAGGGCCCATTGATCAACCACAAAAAATAAAAGTTCTCCAGCCACCAGCCATGTTGCATCAGCCAAATATGTGAACTTAAACTTTCTTTAGATGTGTTTCCCAAGAAGCAAGATGAACTCTTTTAGGAGCAATATGACATTTATAAACCAGCTGACAGCATACTTAGTTTAATATGAATTCTTGGCTAACAAAAAATGTAACCTGATAAATTCTTGGATGACACTACTGGACAACTGCATTGCGCAGAGTGGAAGTTGAATGGGAGAGTCAGTCCCCTCATTAGGAAGTGGATGAGCAACAAGGGGATACTCCAGTAGAATTACTTATTAATATGACACTGACATGAGTCACTACCCCCAGGAGGGCTGCTATGGCTATGATTATGAATGGAGAGCTAATTCCACAACTGATGGCTGCACTGCCCACCAAAGAGGCCAATGCTACCTCTAAATCAAAAGACAATCTTATCACCACTGGACCAGCTCCTCATCAAGAGACTGCTTATGGGTCTCAACCCATTCCTCAGTATCTCCAAACGGTTGCAGTTATGAATGGGAGGAGGAGGTTGTATTGATAATCTGCATCCACTTGATTATGATGGATATATTCATGGGTTCCTTAAGCAATTTGAGTTTGCAACAGAAGGAGCCTCTGATCAGCGAAAAAGCAAAACTGTTAGTATCCACCTTGGATGCTGGAAGTGCTGATCAAGTCACCTGTTACCTTCCTAACGGTTCCATTTCATATTAAAGGTAAATGATAAAATTCTGTGGTTGTTCTGAGGACCAACAAAGATATCACAGAGGAAGGCTGAGTTCTTGACCATTGATTATAAGCGTAATGAGACTCTCACAACAAATGATGTAAAGTTTGCAGTGGAAGCTCACGTGTTAATTGGGTGAGATTTTATCTAAATCTGGCATGTGCATTGCAATGACCCCCGCAATGAAGCCATATCCTGAGCTTTACAATGCCATGACAATGATGTTGGATAACGACGTCCCCCTGCTTAATATTACTCAGTTGTTGCGCTGACTATCTGTAACCTTCCCTCCACCCAATACAGAGTGAAAGCATACCACCGCCATTATCAAATCTATTTACCCAGAGAATTTTGGACGCTCAGTTCAAATTCTGCCAAATTACCATCGGCAGTTCAACTTCTGCCCTGGAACTGCTTATTGCAAAACTTCTCAACTGCTGAACTGGATGTAATTATGCCGATTACCCACAATCTAATTATTAATTAGGTTCATCTACAACAAGCAAGGATGCAGACCCTATGCGATTAATTGTTTTGAATGCAGCCTCCCCTGGCCACTTGGCAAGAGGTTGAACCTAAAGTCAGGTCCATCACATACAGCCGGAACAGTACTGTCAGGGAAAAGGCAGAGCGGAGTAGAGACAGGATTATCTACCTCCACTATCCAACCCAAAAAATCCCACCTGAACCTGTAGTAGTCTATTAAGTGGAGGTCTCTACATATGACGACGCATTCTTTTATCAGCAGACATTTGGATGAGCGAGTATCTTGACATGAGGGCAAGCCCAAGCCACGTCAGTGGAAGGATCTCTGATGCGGCCTAAGCCATATGCTTTTCAGATGTTTGACTAAGTTTCTCCCGACAAGTTGGATCCATCCACAGATGCCCCATCCTTGCAAGGAGAAAGAGTTGCCTTCTGGTCAATATTATCATCAAAAAATATCCTAAAGTCGGTGAATGGATTGTAAATTTCCTTGGTAATGGAGGGTCTTTGAATGTCTATGCATTGTATAGTTCATATCCATCATACTCAGAATGTATGTACTGTGACATTGTTGTAGCAAAAACATAAGTTTGTGTGATAATAGATACAGGTGCCCCATTCAACATAGTTTCCAAAATCTGGTGGTGAAGTTGACATTAAAGTTGGATGTAGAACACTGGATGATATATGGGACCGCTGGACATATATCACAGTCTCTGAGGGAGCTTACAGCGTGTTACTTTTGCGGTTTGGGAACTTTAGTTGTGGTAGCACCAATAATAGTGTTACCAAACATTAATTTACGATTTTTTAATTAAAACCGCCTTTCTGAGACACTTTGGTGCTGTAGTTGAAATGACAGGGGAGACGTTTGAAATTATGGGCAGCGGATCCCAATTTACACCACCTCCAGTGGAGTGCCAAAGGATTAGTGCACATGGGTCATATCAACCTAGCGCAGTGAGGGTGATTCCAGTTCATTACCATCGACTGAATAGTAAGACCCAAGCCCTTCCCCAGCAGATATACAATTATCAAGGGCTACATATCCTAGATTCTGGGTCTTTATGTATTCCTTCTGGAACCAAGTCATAGTGACCACTGAAATGGATGTAGAAGTGCCAGCCAGACTCTATGTGGAAGTCATTGGGACTTATCAGAAATTGCAGCTGGAGCCTCATGTGGCTCCAGATATTATACTCCTAGGATACAGAGAGATCAAGGATTTGTTAGCGAATTTGCTGCATGAATCAATGCGAATCTGCTGACATCAAATAGTGACATATTTATACTTGATCCCTGTTAAGGAGGTCCTTCAGGTTCATAAGTTTGGGTCTCTGAGTGAGTTTAGGTTACCGCTCAATTTGCCTTCTGGCATATTGATGGTGGTACTTCACGAAAATTTAGTTGTGTTATCAGAAGAACAGCATTATCAAGCAATATCTTTAATTGAAAAATATAAGGAGATTTTGCCACTGGCAATCATAGCTTATAATGCGCTCAGGATGTGGTCCATAGAGTGGACGTGGGGATAATCCTCCCCTCAGGTCTCAGCCAAGCACTGTTATAGGGCAGCCGAGAAAGTAGTAACCAAGGAGATTGAGAAGCTGCTTGAACAAGGAATGCTCAAAGAAGTAAAGAGTTTATGGGCTTCACCCATTCTATTTTCAAAAGAAGGATGTCATCAAATGAGTAGTAATAGACTACCAAAAGCTCAACAGCATTACAAAAGGACTCATTCTACTTGCTGAAAATTGATAATGCCTTGGATCAGTTGGGTGGAGCTCATATATTCTCATCAATGGATTTTATATCTGGAATTTGGAAAATCGAGTTGCCCAAAGTGGAATAGGATAAATGTGCCATTATCACATCCAAGGGGATTTTCCAACAGACCTGGACGCCAAAAGGGTTGTGTAATGCCCCAGTTACATTTAAATGGGCCATTGACACCAATCTTGGTGACCTGAAGCTGTCATGCATCATCATATACCTTGATGATATCAATTTTATTTGCGTACGTTCTCTGTGCACTTTGCCTATCTGGAGGAGGTCTTCCACTGGCTGGCATAGGCCAACGTCAAAATAAAGCCCGTAAAATGCCACTTTTCAAGGATCAGCTGGCGTATCTTGTGTTTATGGTAGATGCAACCAGGATGAAGCCTCAACTGGCCAAGGTGGTGGCTATCTGAAAAATGACTACGCTAACTAGTAAGCGTGATGTACAAGTCTATTTCAAAATGGTTTGCTACTACCGCCACTTTATACCAAACTTTAGGTTATTGGCGGTCCGCTGTTTGAGCTAATAAAGAAGGATGCTGTGTTTGAATGGATAGAACGTCAACAATGCTCTTTCAATAAACTTTGAACGGCGGGGAGCGGTGCGCCAAGTCTGCGCTATCCCAATTTTGATCAAGAGTTTATTGTCCTGATGTACGCCTCCCTTCCTGCCATTTAGGCGGTCCTATATTAAAAAGATGATGAAGGGGAGGGGCACCCCATTGCCTACTACAATCAGAGCCTGAGCTTCCATAAATTAATTATACTATGACTGAGTGGGAGTGCTTAGTAGTGATTTATGCATATAAGCAATTTAGAGTGTATTTGCATGGAGTGAAGTTCAAAGTTGTATGGATCACGCTTTGTTACGCTGGTTAGCAGAATCTCTAGGAGCATGAGGGTCATCTATCCCGGTGTGCCCTTAAACTACAGCCTTTTGACTTTTGATTTTCCACTGACCTGGAGCAAAACACCAGAACGCTGATTGCTTGTCGAGGCTACCAACCATTGCAGTTACAGTGGATCTAAGTGACATCATGTATGATAAGATGCTTAGTGGAAAGTACGACGATGAGCTGCCTCAAGTCATAAAGGCGTTGAATGAAGTGTGAGCCAATACCTTCCAGTGGAATAATGAGTTGTAAAAATGAATTAGAGACTCTATGATGAACTTCCTATGACACTCTGGACGGCCTAGTATTATCATGAGCGCTCATAAGGCAGTTGAACATGGTGGAGTATGGAAGACCCTGGAGTTGTTGCGCCCTCAGTATTATTGGTAAAGAATGAACTTTGATATGATTAAAACCATTTCCTACTGCCACCAGTGCCAAGTGGAAAATATGATCTGCCAGAAGACTTCATACCATTTAGTGAAACCCCTTTTTGCTTTATAAAATTTCCATTGATGTCGTTGGGCCCCTACCAATGGGAGCTAAACGGTCCAAATACATTATGGTGGCAATCAACCACTTGACCAGGTGGGTAGAGGTGCGGGTGATACGGGATCTGGGGGAGGTCACAATGGTTAAGTTCATAATGGAAAGTATTATCCAGCAACTCGGCTGTGCTCTGTTTTTCCTTACCAATAATGGAACTAACTTCACTTCCAACATCCTTTCAAAGCTAAACGAGCTAATGGTCATCTAATGTGTTTTGACAACCTCATATCACCCCAAGTCTAATGGGATGGTCAGATGAGTTAATGGGACTTTGGTTAACATATTCTGTAAATTGGTAGCAGATCAACCTTCAGATTGGACTTCCCTCCTTTCCACCCCAATCTATGCTTAAATTATAAGCCATTATTCTTCCACAGAAAAGAATCCTTTTCAGTTACTATATGGATGACACCTAGCTCTTCCAACACTGATCTATGCCTGTTTGTAAGATATCATCAGAATGGAGTCCCAACGTTAATTATCTAATCTAGCGAACACGTTAATCAAGTTGAAAACTGAAGCTTACTCATTCAGATTAGCTAAGAAGATAACGAATCAGGCTGATAATAAGGTATAGTGTAGCAGCTAGCTCAGTATATAGATGGGGAAATTGTTCTATTCCCTGATCAACACAAATTTGATCAGAAGCACAAATTGGCCAGCATATGGATTGATCCGTTTTAAATAATCAAGAAACAGGTTTTGTGGCCTATACTATCAAAAACCCTATGAGTGGTCAGACCATTAACCAAGTTCACGCAAAGTTCCTTCAGTTTTATATACAATAGGAGACTTATCATCCAGTCAGTAGTGGGTAATGTTGAGATTCTGATATGGCTGGATGATAAGCCCTAAGTAGTCACGGCGGAATGGGTGAGATTGGACAAACCAAGATGTTTAACAATATTGATGAGATTTCCTTGACATAAGGCAATAGGGAAATACCAAGCTTTGGACATATATTTAGTGGATCGCCTCCAAATCAGTCAAAAAAGTGATGTCAGTTTACGACAAATAATTAGTAGATCGCCTTAAACTAATGTGATAGTGAACTTTGAGAATAGTAGACTCTGCCAAAACCAATGAGAATATGGTGGAAACAAGCAGCCTAAGGAAAAGGGTTAGTATTGACCAAAGTCAATGATAAATAAGCAAAAGAGAAGATTGGAAGAGGAGGGTTATTAGTAGGAAAGAGAAAAGAGCACCAGGAATCCAATGTAAAATAAATTAAAAAAGAAATATTGTTGGGACAATTTGCTCCATATTTATTATATTTATTTAAGTGTGTTCCAAGGACAAGCAATCTCCATATCTTCCAAACTATTGCTCAGTGGATTCAACCCTGTGCAAAACCCATTTGACATACAGCAAGTATATCTCCCAAAATATAACAGTATGCATGTTGGTTCTTGCTTAATTAAATAATCTGGAAGGAATATGGTGTATTCAGAAAGGCTATCCTTAACCAGTCCAAATAATAATAATATACTATGGTTTTCCCCAAAAAAGTTGAATTAGGAGGAATAACCAAACGTACCATGTAAAGAATGAGATGGTATGGCTTTAGAGATTCTCGTGGGTTCCCATTGGGCCACTTCCAGCAGAAATAATCAAGAAACACCATGATGGAATAACTGTAGGGCACCCAAGTAAGGAGAAGACTTTGGAACTTATCTGCCATAAATATAATTTGAAGGGATTGGTCACATAAGCGGAAAGGTATTCAAAGAAGTGCTTGTTTTTCAATATGATAAACTAAATTGTTAGCCTCTAGCAGTGTTGTTGGTATCAGTCCAAAAAGCAGCGGGAACCTGGACAATTGTCTCAGTTATAAATTGTGGAGCTACCCTTATTAGAGTAAGACACTTCATGGTAGTGGCTTGACCAGTTTATTAAGTTCTCCCATTTTATTCCATGTAACACCACAGTAATGGCGGTGCAGATGGCTGAGTTGCTTTTTTCACACACTATTTGCTCTGTAGAGTGCACTAGTAGATCATTAGCGACAGTGTACCCCAGTCCACAATAGTATTTTAGAAAGTGTTGTGCATAACTCTTAAGAATTATCCAAGCCGTTATTTTCCCTACCACCCCAATAAGATGGGCAGACAGAATGTGTGAAACAATGCCTTAAACTGTTTTTGAAGTGTTACATTGCAAAATACTATTCATTCTTGGGTTTCTCATTTTTCAGGTCTCAGTTTATTTATAACAGCAACCATGCATGCTTCAATTGAGTGTTCTATATATTTGCCAACTATGGGTTTAACCACTTTTTAACATGTTACCCAAAGGTGGATCCAAGGTGGAAGCTGTGGTGGAAATCGCTAAGTCCAAAAATAAGGTATACAAATTGGGTCAACATCATTTTGAATGCCTCCACAAAGATTATATGGATAACACCAATGGTAAGAGAATGGTGGGTCCAGCATACAAGGAGTGGGATCTCCTGATTCTTGATGCCAGAAATATTCCAATTAAGCCATGCAAAAAACTAGAAAAAGAGGATATTACTTTACTGCATTGTTAGGAAGATGGTTTATGCCTCATACCAGTTTTGATCTTCCATCATCAGTCTTTTCTTAGCTGTGCTTCATGAAAACAAGCTGGCCTTGTTTAAGGGTCCCCACCAGAGACCTTAGAGTAAACCTTGTGGATAGGACAATAAAGTGGGAAGTAGAGAGTAAGCTTTGAGGTACAACCCTTGCGGTTAGATAAGGACAAATTTCCATATCAATCAAAAAGGGAAAAGGCCAGCGGCTTTCCCTCTTGTTACCCTGCGCGATTTAGCCCATGTGGTGAATGAGAGGTGGTTAATGGCATATGCCCACGAATCACACCTCTTCAGCCTCTGATCACCACCCAAGAAGTTAGTGAGTAAGATTCAGGAGGTGTTTATGGAGGTGGCGGTGGTTATAAGCCCTTCACAAGCAGGTGAGTATACTTGTCCCTGGGAGGTGCCCTCCAACAGTCTATGTTCCGCCTGAAGAAAGAAATAAGTAACTACAAAGACAAATTGATTAAGTCATTATTGGACTTGAAAATCCTTTCAGCTTTTCCCCACCATTGGTACTATAAATGAGCCTATCTCCAACAAGTATGGGCGTGAAAAACACTTTCTCTACCAAATGTAATTGGCAAATATGGCCTGACCATGGCGCAAACTTCTGTCCACCGGAGGAGTCATTGCCATCACGCCTAGCATGATTGCAGCAGAATAAATATTCTCACCAGTGAATTAGATATTAATCTTACTGGGGTGATCAGATATGAGCTGATAGTTGCCATTTATTTAGAATGTCAATCCGCTGTAAACAAATTGTGAATTATTTTTGACAATAGTGCATTTAGTTCCATTTCACTAACCAGTCAGCATATAGGCCAGAGGTCCCCAACAGGTATTGCTGTCACTCCATTTTTTTCTTGTCGCCATCTCATTTTAGTTAAAACTTTCTTAAAAATCTAAAATTTTATCTTTATATCTAAGAAGTCCACAGGATATCTATTAAAGATGATTTATAATTCTGGGAAACCCTAGTTAGTACTCACGGTGACCCTATACTTTTGCATTTGTTAATATGGATGGCTGTACCAGAAATATTCTGGCTGGTGTTTTGGGTGGTGATCCATCTAAGGGCTAGAGCAGTCTGATTGATATTATCAGCACGCTATGAAATAAATGAATGACCACAGTTTTGGTTCTTCTCCACCCTTTTCTGTAATAAAGGTGCTACATTAGTTTTGTGATATGAGCGGATAGGCCATTCTTTAGAGCATAGTTTTTATGCCTCAGCTAGGTAGGATCTCCAAACTCAGATCACACTGAAGTTTCCTCCAGGATCCAGTATACACAAGCCTGATCTCATTTTATTGCCCCATGCCATGGACCCTTGGACAGGTCACAAGTGTGGGTGTGTTGTTCAACCCTGGTCCCACTTCCTGGCCTCCCCAATCCCCTGTTTTGTGCTCAGGTGATAGTAGTTATGCCGCGGCAGAAGATGCTCCAGGAGATTCACTATATATGAATCCATTAGTAATTTTGTTTCTTCTGAACAATTTCCAGAGGTGGAAATGTTTCTGATGGGCAGGTACATGGTTACATCTTCCAAAAATGGCTTGGCGGATGTTCCAGTAATTACCTCTTACCCCCAGTTATATCACGTATGGTTTCTAAAAACCAAGATCAGGAGTATTTTCTGTTAATAAGAATTCTGTTAGGGTCTCATGTGCTATATTTTGAGGTTATCTTGGATACAGGGCAGCCAAGAACTTTATGATCTTACAGGTCACTCATGATCTGGACCCTTGATCTGGACTCAGGGTCCCCAGTTTTGAGCCACTGTCATCATCAATGCCTAGCTATATGATGAGATGTACCTTATCATTCACAGCACATGTGTTTGAGCTTGTGCCCAGTTCACCACTTTGCTAGACCCGTTATTTCCCTTATCCTTGGGGTTAGTCAGTGGCGGCATCAACGGGTTAGAAGAAACCTGTATCTTAATCTGTTGTCATTTGTGAATTCATATTCGTGTATAGAACTTCCTCGCATTGATACCTTTTCCCCTGCCATGACGGCGGGGTCACTTGTGTCCATTCCCTCCACCCATTGCGTTGTCAGCAGGTTTCCCTCCCAGCTTGTTGCACTATAATGATATTTTTAACATAGAGAAATCCATTCTTCTTCCTGATCATTCTGAGTATGATCTGGCCTTTTGGCTAACAGTGATCTTACTCAATACAACTTTCCTCTGTATCTTTATAGCAAGCAAGAGAATAAGGACATGAGGTGTGGTTGGATGACATGTTTAAGAAGGGTTAGATAATATAAAAAGCCTCTCCCATCAAGTCCTCAATTGTTTTTGATCAAAAAGCTAAGGGTAAACTACAGCCATCCATGGATTACAATCATCTGAATTACATCACTGTCCATAATCCCTATTCGCTCTCCCTGGAGCAAAATCAAGCAGGATATTGCCAAGTACTAGGTGTTTTCTATGTCTGACCGGTGAACGCCTCTCACCAAATCTAGGTTGTGGATTGTCAGGATTGGCCGACAGCCATTCATACCCATTGGTTGTTTTCTTAATTCCACGTGATGCCCTCAAGCCTCTAAGATGTGCATTGCTTTCCAGCAGATGATTGGGGCTGTAATGGGTGATCTCCATTTCATTTGTGCGCGGCATACATTGATGATATCCTAGTGCATTCTTCCAGCCTTAAAACACATGCGAGTGACCTGGAGGTGGTACTGGTGGCTCTGAAGAAGGCGATCTTTATGTCAAGCCCTCAAAATGTGAGTTCATCAGGGAGGAAGTTACCTACTTGGGATCTTGTCCTGATAGATGGATATGCTATCCCACCTAGAAAATATGAGATTATCCTTTACTGGCACAAGCCCACCACGCAAAAGCAACTGTGTAGTTTTTTGGGCACCAATTTTTAAAGAAACTCTCACCTGAGCTTTCTAAGTTGGAGGCACCTCCGCACCCCCTGATAGGTAAAAACGTTCCATTCAAGTGGACGGCGGATTGTCAATGTGAATTTGAGGCGACCAGAGAGGCTTATATGGCGGTGCCAGTTTTCAAGCATTCTATCCCTCACAGGCTTTAATTATGGTTATAATGCCTCAACAGCGCCATGAGAGCAGTTCTACTGCTGGAGTATGAGGGCGTGGAACACCCCATTGCTTACTTCTTCCAATAGTTTTCCTCTTTAAATCAATCATGATCTATTTATGACAAGATCTCGCCTGGTGTTGTAGTTAACCATCTATTAGCAGTACCTTCTGAAAGGGGTGCACCATGAAGTAATGGTCCGGACAACCACCAGGCTCTCAAATACTTTTGCAAGCTTCAGAAATTGATGCACCATCAGGCTCAGATGTTCCAGGACTGTGCAGATTAACTTGAACTATGAATTCATAAAGAGTTTGTGAAACATTCACCCTAATCTTCTGAGCTCAACGTTTCCTTTGAGGTTGATGGAGAAAAAATGCAGGAGTTGATGACAGTGATTTCCCCCATCCAGATGTTCGCTATTGCTCCTCCCATATTTTCTAGGGCTGACTGGGTGCCAGACGTGCTATTGGTACTCTGGTGCTGGCGGGTCAGACCACCTTTTTGAAAGAGATGGAGCTTATTGACCAGTTGGTGCGCCAAACCGCAAGCTTACTCATTATTCAAATGAGAATGGCCAGCTTATGTTCTGTGGTTGGGTCTGGGTGACTCCTCAACTCTGAAATAAAGTTATTCACCGCTCACCATGATCCCCTGGAAGTGGATCACCCCAAGCACAAAAAGTGCCTAAGTATGATAAAGTGAACGTTCAAATGGTTGGGCATGTCTGGGGATTTTGTCAGTGTGGATCACCAATTGCATGACATATGTGAGTGCTAAGTCAGATTAATCAGGTAGAAATGGTCTCCTAAATCCCCAGAAGAAGGCTCAGAGTCTGTGGTCCTCAGTATCCGTTGTTGGGTTTTTTGCCCATATTCCCAGCTGGCTAGATTATCAAGGATTTCTAAAAAATAATTCCCTAATGCGTAGTGAATTGGATATTGGTTGGCCCTGATTTTGGGGTAACTATGTTTTGGGGATTTTAGGTATTCGCCTGGTTGGAACTGTCATGGATCGATCTAGATGAATGCTTAAGATCTCTTCAGGCAGAATTTCCAACAAAATATGGGGCATCTGATAGTTGATTAACTATCAGGTGTATTGATTGGGATCGGTCTGGTTTCATCACTGACCAGTTGGGAAATTAAGGAGTAAGTTGCAAGGTGAACAATGCTTCCTGCAGTTAGCAAATCAATCAGTAGGTTTGTGACCTGCCTTAATGGGTAACAAGTACCATTAACTTAGCAGGTCGCTTGCCATATATGGTTGGTTTGCTTGGATCAAGAGGAAAACGTTAGGGACACGTTTTCTGACTCTTTCCGTTTTAGGTCTCAAGGATGTCCAATAATGGAATCCTAGCCAGGGTGGGGAAGACCATAGCTTCTGAGATGAGGATGGGTGATTCAACAGATATGGCTGCCATTTTTAAGGAGGTTTCATTTAAGTGTTGGGCGCCAGTTCTCCCACTATAAATTCCCTAGAATTTACATATAAGTAAAGAATAATTTGCCAGATAGTAATTTACTATATCAAAGATTATCACTTTTACTAAGGTATCAGCTTAGTATTTTTTAACAGCATACATTTGTTCTATTCTTTCTCAGGGATATTATTGCTGTGTGAGATAATTAGGAGATTCTTTAAGATAAAGAGTAAGGATCTGAGCGGGGATCCAGAGAAAAAGCTGAATCAAATTGGGGATTGCTAACGACTGTGTGTCAGACCGGAGAAACCGTAAATGGGGATCTAAGGGTAGATCAAGTTAAGCGGTACAAGGTAATGAATCACTATTTAAGACATCATAAATATTTTGAGAGAAAATACTGACCAAGCATTGGACTGAATTCTAATACTTCCATTCAATTATGGATAATAGTCGCCATACTATTATCAAACGATTATATTAACTACTATACAACGTGGAGAATTGCACAAAATTTGAACCTGTGAAAGTAATATATTTATAGGGGTTATTGGCTGAGAATCAGGGAACCTATAAACTTTTATAAACAAAGGCTCACTACAGGGGTGTAGTTGAGTAGAAGAACTTAATAGTAATGTCATATAAAGATGAGATAATAAAGCTATGGATGGAGTTGGCAAATGTTAATCAGAACCAGCTGAACTCAGAAGATCATCAAGAATTCGCAGCCTTGGAAGAAAGAGTTGCCAAGATGGTGGAAGGGCTTGATAATGTGAATTTTGAGAATGAGTTACTTGAAAAAATAACATCTTTAAATAATAAAGAATGGGACTTTTTGAGAAGTCTTATTTCTAAAAACGGAGCATGTATCAGATCACGTTCATTTTAAGAGCATTCAGCGCTTATATTGAGCAGCTGATTAAACAGGTCAAGGAGTTAAAGACTCAAAAATGTTATTGTGAGCCATATGCAGTGACCAGTGCTGAGGAAAGAAATCCCTGTAAAATAATTGAGAAGATGACTACCCCAAGAAACATGCTGCCTGCTTTTACCGCTATTTTGGAGATGACGCCCAAAATCACTCCACCAGTGAGCCAAGTAGCCAAACCTTGAAAGGTGGCTAGAGAAATCTCGGAGGAACTCAAGGCGAACCCAAAATTGCTGACTTTCCATTGGGATAACGCCCCAGAATTTTTCCAATTTTTTGATATGACAATGTACGGATATGGTGAACATCAAAAGGCATTGACAGTGATGAATTGCCTAAATACTGATTGTGCAAACCTAGTGTTGCCTCACCTAGAGGGGGACAGCTGGTTGTACGCAGAGGCAAGCAGCCATTATGAAGGAATTTGGAAGCCTGATGCATATGTTGAAGTGCAAACAAGAGTTTAAGAGCATCCAATTCCATAAAGATAAATCTATAGTAAGCTTCACTGATCATTTCTACCAGGAATCACATATCCTGGTTGGAGCGAAGGTGCTGGATGATTCCAATGCCAGAATTGCATTATAAGCGTCCCTTTGGCCCTACCATGATTTTCATTGAATGATGTCTTCCATGTTTGTGATGGAAATTACTACCTCTAAGATGGTAGACAATTTGAAAAATCTTCAAAGCTACCTTTGATGCCCCAAACAGAAATTCCAAATCAAACCCAGTAAGGAATTCAAATCCCACAAAGGGGAAGGAGGGTGCTAAAGAGATGAACAACTGACTATGCTGGGGAATAAGCCCAAATACTTCAAACGGATTAATAAGAAGGAGAAAGTCTGTTACCAGTGCGAAGGAAAGGGACATTTCGCTGTACATTGCAAGAAACCCAAGGATCAAATCAATGCGGTCCAAGCGAAAGAGTTTGCAACCACAAAGGAGTTGGGAATAGGACCTGTGGCCTAGATGGGGATCAGTCTAGAGCTGCAGAGACGCCTGTTCCTCTGATATTATGCATGAGGAAATTGGCCTCAGTGATCTGTTCGTGGATATAGATGTACCAGATCAACTGTATCAAGTGGTCAATTTGAAATTGAACGTGGTAACAAGATCTGGGCCAAAGGGGATCGACCCCAAGATAATCAAAGAATTTTTTAGCTGTATGCCCAACAACTAGCGGACAAGATTCAAGCTGAAGACAATCCCAAAGAATTTACTGAAGTTTAATTTATGAGGCAAACCTGTCAAACCCACTCAGCGTAATCAAGGAATCATTTCCTGATAGGTTGCGCAAATCATTCACAACCTTGATTTAGCTAATAATGCTACTATACACTCAGTAAATACTATATTACAAAAACTCCAAGTATGCATATATAGATATACTAGGTAATCGAGTATGGGTGAGGGAGATTGTTGACAGCAGAACGCCTATTAATACTGTCTTGACCAAGCTGGTGGAAAGTTTGGATATCTCGCCTGACTTGGAACACAAGAAGGAGTATGGGACAGCTGGGCTGAATACCACCATCTCATGTGGAGCGTATAGCACTTTGCCACTTCGATTTGGATCCTTGGTGGTATCTGCGCCAACAATAGTTTTGGCCAACCGAAAAATATGACATTTTGATCAGGATGGAATTTCTATGGAAGTACAGAGTTAAATGTAACTTTGAGGATAATACGTTGACCATATTGGGCCAGACGTTACAATTGGTCTATCAGAAGGATGGGGAAGCTCCACTGAGTAGGAGAAAAACTTCATCAACTTGATATATAATGACAGCATTATCCCAATTCAATATCAACTAGTTGGCTGGAAGCGATGATAAATGCCAATGGAAATCCTAGAAAATTTTGGAATTCCACTGAGGATCAAGAATGCAAAAACCATACTGCTGGGATCAAAACTGATAGTCGACATGGGGTTGACATTAGAGATACCAGAGCTGCTGTATGGGGAGGTCAGAAGCCCCTGGAAGAAGTCCAGAGTAGAGCCTTGGGTGGCTCCTGGAATAATAATGCTGGGCTATGGAGAAATTCGAGTTCTCCTGGAGAATTTAAGTGAAAACTGATAACTTAGAGTAGAATCATATCATCATGTTTGTTAATCTAATCCTGATAGGCCAGTCTGAAGAAATTCCACAATTTTGGGACCCTCGATGAGATGGGATTACTGGCTGGGGTAATTGAGAGTATCAACCTATTGATTGATTGAGAGCAACTCGCTGATCTGACAGAAGGACAGCAAGAGGAGGTGCTCAAATAATTTAAAAAATATTGGGAAGTATTCTCCCAGGATGACCATGATTTGGGATGTGTGAGAGATGTGATCCATAAGGTCAATACTGGGGAAAAATTTTGCCAATCAGGATGAGACCAATTCAATGGTTGAAGGTGGCCAAAGTAGTAGTGGAAGTATAAATCAGCAAACTAGTGAAGCATAAGCTTCAAGTTCCATCATTGAGTTCCTGGACAAGTCCAATTCTTATTGTGAAGAAAAAAGATGGCTCTAATTGGGTGGTGATCAATTACTGGAAGCTAAATAAGATTATGAAAAAGGATTCATATCCCCTACCAAGAATTGATGATGTTCTAGATCAATTGGGAGAAGCGAAGTATTTCTCTGCAATGGATCTGATATTAGTATATCAGCAAATAGATTTGCCAAGAGAAGACCAAGAAAAATGTGTGATTATTACCACGCAGGGACTATATAAACTGATGAGGATGATCAGGGTCTATGAAATGCGCCTGCAACGTTCCAGAGGGCTATGAACGCTATATTAAATGACTTGAAGTTGTAATGCGTCCTGGTGTACTTAGACGATATTAATGTGTTCAGTAGGACGTTTACTGACCGTTTACACCACTTGGGATAAGTGTTTAAATGACTGTTTGTGGTCAACTTGAAGATTAAGCCAAGTAATTGTCACTTCCTCAAAAAAGAGTTGGTATATTTGGGATTCGTGATCAACTCTAGTGGACTGCAGCTGCAAGCCTAGAAGAACAAAACCATATAATGAATGGCTGTGCTGAAGAGTGTCCAAGAAATCCAAGTGTTCCTTGGAATGGTCAGATACTATAGAAAATTTATTCGGGATTTTTCCAGAGTTGCTGAGCCCCTGTTCCATCTTCTGAAGGATCTGAAGAAAGGATTCGTATGTGATGAAGAATCATAGAAATCCTTTAATGAATTATGCCAGTACCTGATAGATTCTCTGATTTTAAGTTATCCGAATTTTGTTCAAGAATTGTTATACAAACTGATGCTTCATTGATGGCGATTGGCGCCACATTAAGCTAAGTAGATGAACTTGAAGACAAACATCCAGTGGTGTATGTTATCTGGACACTCACAGCCACTGAAACGAACTAAACCTTAACTGAACGTGAATGCCTTGCAGTCATTTACAGCTGTAAACAGTTTTGGTTTTACATCCACGGAATGTGCTTTAAAGTGGTGATGGTCCACTCCTCGTTGTGTTGGCTTCACAATTTGCAAGAACCAGAAGGATGACTGGCCAAATGCGCATTAAAGTTAGAGGCTTATGATTATGAGATTGTCCACCAAGTGGGGGCTTCTTATCAGAATGTGGATGACTTACTGCAGTTACCAATGGTCCAGATGGTATACCAGCAGGCGGATGAGTTATTCCAGTGAATGTTCAGCAGAGAAATTGGAAACAAGCCCTGAGAAATCAAAGGTGTGCTTTTAAAAGTGATCAAAAAACTGAGATCATGGATGGACAAGTTTTAAGACAATTAATAGAAAGCGGTTAATTTTTAAAAGCCATTAGAAAGAGCAGCTATCATTCAAGCTGCTCATAAGGTTGTCAGGCATGGAGGCCTGAGAAAAATGACTGACCATATTCGCCAGTACTACTGGGAGTCAATCAACTATGATATCGCCAACTATCTAGCTTGTTGTGTGGAGTGCCAGTTGCACAAACCACATAAGAAT